>JBAJNP010001472.1:0-61277 GCA_036877545.1 Yasuhikotakia modesta
CCCCCGGAGCAGCTAGCGAGAACGTGCTCGTCCGTCAAATGTTCCAGTGTAAGCTGACGCAGACGGGCTCCCTGGTTCCCCAGCACCAGCAGCTGAGGCTTCGTGGGCCCAAAGGCACGATGCTCAACAGGAGCGCCACGCTAAATCCTGCTAGAGACGCTAAGAAAGATGTGGAATTTAACAAGGTACCGAAACACCTGTTGAACCGTGTCACTCAAAACTTACTGTGACAGTTTTAGAACATACACAAAACATTTCAGTTCAGTGTGGTTCATTTTTGCTGTAACACTTTTGCAACACCACAGAATAATTTCATGATGTATAGTCAATTGTATGGGATTAGGTGTAGATAGGCCTTTAGATGAAGTCGTGTATTTGACTAAACTGTCTCTGGGCCTTCAGACTAAAAAAAACTGTCTGTTTGGGGCTTGTTTGTGATGTGTTGATGCGTTGTGAACAGGTTGAGACTGTGTAACTGTGTGTACTGTATGTGCTAAGTGGCTGTGTCATGTGTAAACATGTGCTTCCCTTCATCTGCTGTGACGCAGACGTTATGACGGTGGTCAAACACCACGCGATTTGCCCACAAACAAGCGCGCCAGAACGAACCGCGCGTCTGTATTTTTAGCTTATCAAGCTTGTGCTGGGAAGTGACCTAAATTAGACAGCGTTACCCCAAATACATTCTTTCAATTGATCCGTTCTCCACAGCTAAACCGTGAGAGAAACATAGAGCTTTAACCAATCTCCACATCACACCAGGCAAACGCAGCACACAACCTCTCCTGTATTCCTTAATCACCTGTTTATCTGTCTGCCTTAATTTCAGTGTTAGCCATTTTTCTGTTAAATGTATTGCCACTTTCTCCTTTTCCTCTTTTTTGTCTGTCAAAGCTATCATATTTAATGTATATCTTTATAATATATTTTTTAATACATTTAAGATTGTTTTGCATTAACGCCTCCTTCCCCCACCTCAATATTTCAATGCGTCCAAACACTTTATATTTAAACTTTCATTTTACTTTTTTTACTGTATTATAGTTTAGTTCAATTCAATTTTATTTATAGCACTTTCTATAATATTGCATTACTAGCTTTTCAAGCAATACTAGGAGACAGAACAACAAGTTCTCCCTGATGTTTGAATGCTTTAGCTTAATGCTTTTTTTATTGCTTTAGAAAACAAGCAAGTGGCAACTTTAAGCATAACAATCACAAAACCTAAAGTATCTGTCTAAAAGTAAATATTTTAGTCACTAATTAGACTTGATTTTTATTAGGTGACTACAGTTATTTTTTTTTAAATGTCAGGCAACCACAATTCATGTTAACAAGTGTTAAACATTACAGCAAGCTACAGTACATCATTACTGTATATAAAAATCATATATTATAGATTATTTTGTCTTACAGTAAATAAAAATTTGGACGGACAAATGTGCCTGTTTTAGTTCAAAGAATAGACTTCATTTTCTTTAAACAAAACATGCAGTTTGTTTTCCGAATGTTTCCTGATAGTTTTGCCGTGCATTATGAATGTAGAATATCTTCTGAGGTTTCATAAGATTCACTCTAATCTAAAGCCATGTCAGTTGACTTTCACCAATGCTTTCCTTCCCCTGCAGTCCTTGTCTCTGTCCTTACATCCTATTTGTCGTCCCCTCTTTCCATCACTTCTGTCTGTATCCAGGTCAGGTCTGTGTGTGTGTGAACTCGCTGTCTGACACACTCGCTGTTATGTAAGCCACACAGAACACGAGCTGCTGGCACCCCCGGTTACCCACATGAGGACGAGGCCGCAGTTCTCTTACATAAGCGCTACTTTCAGTGCCACAGAGAGACTGAGAGAGTAATACTGTATGAAGTAATATTATGGGATTCTGCTGCGGTTTGGAGGGAAAAACACAGATGAGCGGTTTGCTTGGTATGGTTTGACCTTTGATGTGAGAAGTGAGATGAAAACGTTTGTTTTATTTTGGTAGCTTATTTTATTAAGTGTCCTAAAAATAAGATTAGTGCTGTGGTCATGATATAGGAAATTCAATTACTTTCTGGGAATCGGGGCACCGTAAAGATACTTATTACTGATTTAGGCAAATCATCAACATATTTTTTTTTACCAGAACAGCTGCTTGACTGAAGAGAAACGTTTTTTTTACAGTACCACAGTGTTAATGTCAGCTTCATTTTCAATACAGCTGTGTATCATTTTAACTGAGGAGACTGTTTGTATATCATCACTAAATGACATTTCACACTGTAAACACTGTCACCAAACACCAGCAAATCAGTGTTAGCCGAGCAAGACAGGATGTTTTTGGACACGATACCTTCATAATACACTTTGCGGAGGTATTTTTTAAGGTACTTTGGAGCAATGTACTGTAAATGACATGGTACATGATCACAATTTTTTTCTATGGTGTTTATCAAAGTACCAATTGTATTACTGTTATATCACTCAACCATAAAAGCTTCACAGAACTTGTTATGTGGTGTTGGAGCTTTTTGAACAATAACACAGAAGAGGAGTTATTAAATGAAGTGTGTTCAGTGAAAATGTATATATGGCTTCAAATTGTCTGCAAGTTGTTAAATCAGAGTGAAAGTAGAGCTTCAGTTTAATGAGCCCGTTGGTTGTATGAGAGAGAGTTTTAAACCATTACACTCATAGAATCCGACACACMGTAAAGGAGTCTGAACACAGTGATTGATTACGTGTCATTTAGCTGTTACTGTAATCCAGAGTGACTTCAGTTCCTAAAACTGCCTCTCTTCAGCTTCAAAGGGCGAATATAGCGGAACCATGATCTCAGTATCTTTCCATTTCCTAACTCGCCTATACTGTAGATTAAATTAAATTTGCTCCCTTTGTGTTAGTGACCCAAATCCATTATTGCACCTCATCCACATTATCCAATTTCCGCATGTGACATGTCCATGATTTAAAGCTCAAGTATAGAACATATTTAGATCATTTGTGACGACTTGTTCCATTTTATTTCAAGACCTATTCATAAGTGATCACACAGACCAAATATAGTAACATTATAGAAACTACAGAATGCAGCGTATATGCAGAATATCCTTCACATTTTTAGAAGCATTTTTGTGTTTGTTTGCACTGGTGTGATTCATTCACAGCTTTCCTACAACCCAGTTGCTATGGCAACATCATCCTTAAAAAGTGTGTGGATATGAATGGGCACACGTACCACACATGCTTTTTATTCTCTGCTATTTTCTGATGTATTATGACCAGAAAATGTGTTTGGATTCTTAAGCCACACTGAAAAAAACATGAATGAAAAACTCTGCAATTAGTGATAGTTTGTTATCCATGCACAGATATGTTTTTAATTGTGACTAACTTGATCCTTTGCTAAGCCTGGACTTAATAATGTTACTGACCAATCCTGTGTGAGCAACTGTTGCTATTCATAAAAATAACAAACAAACTTTTGCCTTTTCGTCTTATTTTGCTGGAAGTCCTGCTTTTTGTTTATCAGAAATGATTTTACAGTAAAGAACAATACAGTAAAGTGCTGTTACTAAGGCAAAAAAACATACACACAAATAAAAATAGACTTATATTTTATGCTTACAAGAGTCTTTGGAAACCAGACCGGCAAACCATTGATGAAGGCGGGTTGTTCATCAAAAACTAATTTTGCCGCCACTGTGTCTTAAACTCAAATAGGCATTTGCAAATTGAGGCACAATGCAGTAGACTGTCTAACAGTTGTTGTTTGGCTCTGTGCAGCTCCTGAAGAAGAAGGGAGCAACATCTTTCCTACAGAAGCTGGAGCGCTGTGGACCGGTTACTGTAGCCGTCCAGCTCAGGGTGAGTCCACATCCACACGAGATCCACCGCAGGTCCAAACTCCCACTCACACTATTGCAGGTCCTTATAGGCCCTCAACTTATTCACACCTTCTGATATTAGTGTCATTGAGTCTTTAACAAAACACCATAAAGTTGCCTAACATTGACCACTAAACATTATAAACCCGCAAGGATGATGATTTAAAGGAATCCTTTTAATTTAAATTCTAAAATGTAAATTCTGTCATCAAATATTCAATCCATGCCGCTCCAGAGCACAGATGAAGTTATTTGAATATTTTGTCCTTACAATGGAGTCCAGGCATTTCAGACTCCAAATGGTTATAAAAGCAATGTAAAAATAATGTGTTTGATTTTAATGCTGTATTGCAGGTCCTCTGAAGTGATGCAGTTAATTTGATTGATGGTCAGATTGTAATTCATACAGTTTAAATCAAATCATTGATAAGCTCAAGTATGCAGAGTTTCGACCAAACATGGCATCAGAATACATCAGATCTCACTGATGCATGTCTCATGTCATCAGAACAATGAGGGTGAATAAATTATGAAGTGTAATATTTGGTTACTATGCATTTAACATCAGTCTGTTGTTATGCTGGCCCAGTGCGGTTTGTGGGCAGGAAGGATTTGGGCCTGCTGATGTCTTGATGACGAATGAGTATGATTTTGAATTGTACTGAATATGAATGAACATCAGTCTTACTGTTACTTCTGAAGGCAGCAGCTCACTGATACACCACCACTAATCTGATTTCTAGGAATTTGAATTAAAAGGAATTTTCGTTCCTTAAAGCCAAAGGGTGTAATTTTCTTTTATGTTAAAATACTAACAGCTTTGCTAGTTCAATATGCAGTACAGACAGTAAACCATTGGTAGATTGATTTCCCTGAAAATTGTAAACACATGGTACAACGTTGCTCTGCTTGCCCAACATTGTAACAATGGTTAAAATGTTTCTCAGTGGTTTTAAACCTTTGTGCTTTTTCCCATGTAATGAAAGCATATCTTCAACTCTTACTACATATTTTTAGATTTCAGACACATTGTGCTTGTTTTGAGTTTAATAATGTTTGAGGTTAATAATAAAGCATAATAAATGACAGCATTTTTCTGTCATTTTGAAAGGAAACAGTTGAAAGCTGCTACTTGAAAACATTGAAAGTCACTGGTAATCATAACTTCACTGCGTGAGGAAAAACAGCTGCAGATTGAAATTCATATAAACTGGTATGTGTTGTTTGTTTTAACAACACATACCATCCCCCAAGAAACACAGTTTTAACAAATTGTAACAACTTGTAACAATTTTCAATTGTTTGTTTTATATATTACAGTTACATTCATTAACTGACCAATAGCAATCATTCTTTTCTTTCACATCACATTTTATTCAGACTGCGACTTGAAAACATGACAATATAGTGCAGCGTTTTGTTTGCTATGTTAAATAAACCAGATGTCATAAAGTCATTTAACAACAACAAACAGAAACTGGTTTACAGATGCCATCCCTGCTGATGTCAACATTACACCCTCACACACGGCTTTCCTCTCAGCCAATGTGAAGAGCCCTCAGTAACACGCCCACCTAATGAACTAGCGTCTCATTCTTGCACGTATATAGACGTGCTACTGCTCTCATTGTGACCTCATTCCTGTTCTAAAGGCATGCAGCTACACGCATGTACAGTGAGTGCTGTATGCGCGCATATACGCACGTGCTAACACAACGCGACCTGATTTCAGACCCCGAGCCTTGTTTGCACGAGAAGGAGCGAGTACTGCAAGGGTTTATGGGAAAAGCACACTGTGTACTGCACTAATCTGTCCCCTCTGTGCTGGGCATGAAGCCGATTACATCATAAAGAACATTCAATGCACACCGTACGCACAAACACACACATTATTTGTCCATGTCTAAATAGCTCCCAGAAGAGAGAGCGGCAGACGAGCAGTGAAATCCTTCAACAAAAATAAATAACATCAAGCCTAATGTGTTTTTCATTAGTGTTTGCCCTCACGGAAAGATGGAACTGTCGTAATTGGCAGCTATTTTGGTTTGGTTTCTTTCAATGGCTGATTGTGTGTGTTTATGGCCCGGCGCCGCGTCTCCCCATCTCTCTTTTATCGGCTGGCGTCAGGAGAAATGTCACATGACGATGACAGGCACATTGGTGGCTGTGCTGACTCAGGCCCATGAGTCTCTGCTCTTTCAGTGACGTCATTAAAACACCATCAGCCTCCGCTTTTCTGCTTTACAAGCAGATCCATATAAAGAATGTGTGGCCATTAGATTCAACAGTAGTCGTTATTATTTTGGCTAATCTGAAAATGCTATTTGCAATGAAAGTTTATTACCATGTTTGAAGGCATAGTTCACTCATTAAATATTTTGTAAATCATTTACTCATGTTCATATTCCTGAAAAGTTAACATTTTTCTTGCTTCAGTTGGAATTTTAAATGAGCAATTTTGAGGAATGTAATGGTCTCTCATTTCCACATAATGAAAGTTAATAGGGACTTGGGTTTTCAATTGAAAATGTGCCATAAACTTTTTTGCTGAGTGATCCCTTTGTGGAATGAACAGACATAAACTCTAGCATTGATTGTGGGTTTTTTTTTGTTGTTTTGCTCAATGGTGCTTCTGTTTGTCATTTTACAATTTGACAGCTTTGGTCCCTATTACCTTTTCATTATGGGGAAAAGAACAGCCACTATATTCATCAATATTCCTCTTCTTGAATTCCACAAAATAAGGTTTCATATTTGTATTTTTGTGTGCATTGTGCCTGTGCTTCTATTCTCTGAATCAGTGCAGATAATGCAAAAGTCCACTTCCGTCTGGGCCTACTCATGAGTAGTGGCAGATGGTAAGAGGAGGATGCACCATGACTCATGTTGCTACAAAAATGGAAGCAAACAAAGTCGTTGAGACAGACTGAAGTACTTATACGTAACATTATATAAACAGAATTGCCTGTCTTTGTCTATGTGTCTCTTTCCAGAACTCTCTATCTGAGATCACCAGTAAACTTCAAGCGTGCACACCCCATTTTGTTCAGTGTGTAAGACCTAACAGCGTGGGAAAACCAGACGTATTTGACAGCTTCCACGTTTCCTCTCAGCTCCAGTATGTGGGAGTTCTGGAGATGGTCCGAATGATTCGCTATGGATACCCAGTCAGACTGTCTTTTACAAGCTTCCTGAGCAGGTGAGAGATCCTGGGTCGCCCCCTCATTGAGGAAAAACATTAAATGGCATAACATTTTCCACAAATTAGGTATAAATTACCCCATTGCTTTAAACAAACAAAGGAACAAATCCCATGTTTATGTAGAGATATCTATTAGATACATTTGTCCGCTTGATGAACAGTCGCCTTTACAACCTAACAACATAACAATATTGGGTTTTTAAAGCAACATTCACCCAGTCTGTGTTTTCATATAAAGTTCCTGGCGCTTAACTGTTTTGTGTTAGCTTAGTGTTAGCAGCACAAAGTTTAATTCACAGGTAACGCACATAAATAATATGTATACACTAAATTAACGGTAGCTCTTTGGATATAAGCATCTGTCAGATGCATAAATGTAAATATAATATTAATTTCCATGACATACAGTAAGATAACACAGAATGAGGCGAAGCCTTCTGTTATAATTCAGATAGCTGTGTGTTATGTGTCTGTCTCCTAAACAGCGCAAGGTGTTTACGTCAATGTTTGAATCCATTTCAGCAGCTGGGTCAGATGAGGTAAAATGGCATTCCAGGGGAATTATATCGTAAGTGCAGCTACTCAGACGCTGATACGTGTCTGCATGACTCTAGATGTCTGCGCTATGAGCTCAAGATGGGCTTTCAGTTTAACCAAGGTGATGCTGTATACTGTATATGAGGTGTGTGTGTGTGTAGGTGTTGAAAGCAGCGTCTTGGGTGGGACGCCGGTTGCACGCTCTCATTCACGGCGATGGGCCTCGGCGGGAACCATTTTGGTTCACCCGTTATTCTGATGGGGTGATAATGGTGCCGTTTTACAGAGTACGAAGTGCTCTCAGACGGTCACCCTGATCTCAGCTTAGCTTCTTGTGACTAAAAGAAAGAGAAATGGGATGAAGCATCAAGGAGACGGTGTGGCGGGAAAGATTGGAAATTGGATTGCAAAAGGGGGCAGGATGTAATTTCAAGAAATCTTGCCCGTGCTTTAGAGAATGTGAAAGATAAAAGTGTGAGGGAGAATGAAAGGGGAGCAGGCCGTTCCTCCTGTCACAGAAAGGTTCAGCGTGACTTTGGCTTCATCTTTCTCTGGAACACGGCGCCACTTCTTCATGTCAAAGTGACACTCCCAGAACAGAACCAGTCCTGGGCTCGGTGTTCCCGCTCATTTCACACAGGTTCATGATGTTCTCATTTTATCTCTGACACTTTTTCCCTCATTGTATTTCTGTACAGCCCTCTCCGGCCTGTTTAAAACAACATTGTTACCTGATGTTCACATCAGGGTTATAATGTAGGTTAGACTTTCAGTTTTTTAATTTCAGTTAAGTTGTAGTTGTTATAGTTATAGTTGTTATAGTTATTGTTATAGTTAGTAAGTTACAAATCCAGCACTTATTTTTCATTTAGTTTTTACCTCATGGGCATTGAAATAGAACAAGTATTTATTTCCCTTCAAAGTTCCTTTAAGAAAAGTAAAGGGAGCTGTTTTTGTACCCATTTATTTAAGAGATATTCTTTAAAAACAAACAGGCTTTATCTTGGACAATTATGAATCCAGGGCATATTTGTGTTTTTATATATTTTTAATATGCAACTACTGCATAACTCTGGTTTAAACTTTATAGCAATCCTGCCCTGTTGTTCATGGGTTCATCTGTTTTTTTTCTTTTAGATTTACTGTGGTGTCTGATTATCTAATCTCCCCTCTGTTCTTCTGAACAGCCTAATTCAGTGTGTTTTCATTAGAGCGCACCGCTCTCTTCATTTCTCTGCCTCTGTCTATGTGTACGGGATAAAAGGATTACGTTAACATTCCAATGCGATAATGAATCGGGACGCTGCTGGTCACATGACACTGCAAGTTTCCACTACTCTGCTGTAAACATCATGAATCTTTCAGAAAGAGAGAGCAATAGTAAGAGAGAGAGAGAGAGAGAGAGATAAGAACTACTGGACACTTTATCCTCATAAAACATTTTAGCTCCTAGACTGCAGCTCATGTTGACATTGGATTAAATGGCCCAGACGGGTCTGTGACATCGGTTGTGTTTAGACTGGAGGATAAAATAGCTCAGATTCCCTTGTGATATTGAATGTTGTTTTGACTATGTAAAATGTAGCCGATGCACTACTGACAGACATAATGTTGCTGTGTTTTTGATATAACTGTATCTTACAGTAGATGTAGAAATGACAACCGCAGGAACTCCTGAAAATCTGAAATTAACAAGCAGTTCCAAAGCACATGCATAATTTTCTTTTTTTCCAGAATGTGCCGACTGAGGAATAAGTTGCTGTTTATTTAACTGTAAACAGACAGTTTTGGTCCTGTAAAAAGTTTAGAAACACTTTTAAAAGCACAATTTTCTAACTTTAACTCGTTTAATTTGTCTAGCAGTGTGTTTATATGCCTCACAGAGAAATAGTCAGTTTTTTTAACAATTGCCCAATGTTGGTAGAAGTTCGGAGTTGCAATTCTGTTTGGTAATGTTGGCAATGTAGAAATTACCTTTAAATGTAGCAGAGGTGTTTGTTGAGTAGAATTTGGCTGTATACTGAAGTACATTGCCTAAGGAAAGAGCCATTTGTTCAGTTGAGACACAACCGGGCAGGTTACGACATATGCTATCTCTGTATTTCCATAATCTACAGTGTCTGGCCTCAGAGACACAAACCTTCTCATATGCTACCTTCTCATGTGTTTCTCTGCTAGGGCCTCACTGGGTGACATGGCACCATGTGTACAGTTTGTTTTTGTTAGAGGGTGGACGTCGTGTGTGTTAACATCATAAAGAGGCCGCGGCGGGCAGACGGGGTAAGAGCCTGTGGAGGGCGGCAGAGAGGCCAGACGATTGTGATGGAAATTTTAGGCTTTTCAAGCAGGGGGTTGTCTGATACAGAGGTCAATTTTCATTGGTGATGCTCTGCCAGCATTGTGTGTATGTTTCAAGCTGCTCATATGTGTCTGTGTGTGGGAATGCTGTGTGTGAGCAGTGTTCTCTTATTTTAGGTAGTAGCATATACGCTGTTTGTTGATACTGGCTAAAAACAGACAGAAGTTAGGCTAGTGGGAACTATTAATATATTAATTTTTCAGCCTTTTTAATAAATTCAATAGTTTGTTTTTAATTGATTCACAGAAATCACAGACAACTTACTAATGTAAAACCTTAACACCTTAAGTTGAAATCGTAAACAGTATTAAAACAGCCGTTTTAAATCTCCCACAGACCTGAATTGCGACAACAGGAAGTTTGGCTTAGCCAAAATCGTAAAGTTTGGCTAATCACACTTTTTTTATAAATCTTAATGGAAAATGTAACAACATTGTGAGTCACAACACCGTTATGCTCCTGATAAAAAATTTAATAAGCTAATTTTATATCACCTGCATTTATATCACACATATTTGATACAACGGCATTCCTGTCAGGTATTCATGATTGTTTATGCTGATCAGAGAAAACAAATTGCTACAAACTGTTTTCTTCAATTGTTGCATTTCCCCTTCGCTGTGTGCCAGGCTTTGTTTGAGCACACGTGTGTTTATGTTCCATTAGCTTGCGGGTAAATAAAGAACTAAGGCTTGGATAAATGCAGCTTTGTATTTGCTTATAATGTGGAGTCATGTGTACCCACTATTGAGCACGTCTCTTCCAAGGACGCCTTGACTTCCTCAGGCAGAGAAGAGGTTGAAATCACAAAGAGCCCATTCACGGCCTCCCGCGCCTCTAACTAACCATTCATGAGCGTGTGTGAGGTTTCAGAAGGTTTTTTTGAATGAAAATTGGTTGTGGACGTGTGTGCGAGTTTTTTTTCTCTTTATTTTTTTCTGTCATTTTACCCCGAACAATGGTGATTAAGGTAAATCTGTGATTCTTTTAATGAATATTAATGACGTGTTTTGCACTGTGTGATGTTGCTATAGACAAACTGTGCATTTTTAAATACTACCGTATGGCCATCAAAGCTAGTGGCTGGGGACACTGTTTATTACAGCACGTCGATAGCCGTTCAGTTTACGTTCACATTAATCACAAACTTAAGTGAAACTCCTCCCACACGGTTAGTGCTGCACGTATACAGTTCAGTAATTGAGTAGAAAACTAAAACAAAACATAGAATTAACAATAGAATTAAAATTAAGAATTAGTAAAGGAGGAACCTGATCCAAATTTAGGGACCAGATGTCATAAGGATGAAGAAAAAAGCTAGTTTAGTGTGAAAGCAACAACCTTATAACCTCTGTAACCTTATTGCAACCACCCAGAACAAACTTGCAGTTCGGTGGTAATGTTGGTTTTTCAATTCAATTTTCAATTTTAGCCTTTTTCACACATGCTTTACTGGTAAAATACTGACAAATTTCCGTTAAAAGATCATGTGTGAACAGGTCCTTTTAAAAAATTATTGGTAAATTAGTCCTGGCAATTTACCAGGTTGTAATATTATCAGTAACATTACCAGAAGTTGTAACATTACCAGTAATTTACCGGTGCAGTGTGTGAACTCAAAACAGGATTACTGGTCATCTCACAGAACATGCTAATGTAAAATCAGAACATTATGACACGAATGAACGTGTTATTTTGCACCGTTTATGGAAAGCAACTTCAAGCATGAATGTAAATGTTTGCTATAAAAATACAGACCTTATGCGTTTAGAAAACCCTGTCATGTTTTGAAACATAGCACTGTTTGGTACTTACAGTTAATTATATTACAGAGCATTGATCTGTGAATGGTATGTTACCAGTAAAAAGACAGAATGCCATTGCTTGTGAAAATGGCACAATTGTGTACTTACCAATAAAGTCATTTTGCTGGTGTATGTATATATATGTATAAACACCATACAGTTGTTTACATATATAAAGTGTGTGTTAAACTGAAAAGATTTCACAGCTCTATAAACTATCATTTGTCACTTTCCACAAATATGGTACCTATTACTTTTTTTAAGTGTTGGAGATGAGAGTCCATGTTTTTTGTTCTGAGAACTATTATATTACATTATATAAATTGCATAATCATTACCCCATTTCAAGGCTTAATTTGTTCTCTGTTCATGGAAAGTGTCAATTGCCTGTGTTTATTTGTGCTGGATAAACAGTCAGAACTTGCAAATGGTGATAATTATTTACTTTCAGCTAGTGAGAGGCTTAATGGATAGCAGCTGAGAACAGGAAACAGTAATACACTGACGTACAAAAGACCACATCGTCTCTCTCCCTCTCTCTCTCTCTCTCTCTCTCTTTCTCTCTCACACACACACACTCCTTCACTTACGCACACACACACTGTTAATATGAGGGGAGGGGCAACTGCTGCTCTGCTACTGTTATAGCAGTTTGACTTATAACATACATACTCATTAACATGCATGCTCATACACAAACCATCTCTGCTCTTAATCGTCTGCCTGTTTATTGACAGCAGAAACGCCGTCAGTGGTTCTTAATGCCGTAATGATACTCAGAATAAGATATGACGGGCTGTTGTCATCTTTGCTGTTTTATGGTGGCTATTCACTGGGGATATTAAGGTTGAGGGGACGTTTGATGACTTTTTTTCCCCTTTCATAACCCCAATTTAAAGCTTAACTGCAGGCAGTTCAGCTCTTTAGAGTTCATATGACTCAATTCCCAAAGGCCCCACAAACTCAGAGGGCACAGATACTTTTCATATTCATATACATGCGGTGTTTGGTCTCCCTTCGCTCCTTTTATGCTTTATGACCCCTGTGGGATGCCGTAGGTCTTGGTCAGCAGGCATTAACATACAGAAGGAGGGTTAGGGGAAGTTCAGAACCACTTGGTTGCTGTAAATCACGCTGAAAGAGAGATGCTGAGTTAATTTGGCTTGAGGCTTAAGCCAGTGTTTCCACAGAGGAGCCCCCTGCCATGCTATATAAGACCCTTCCTGGTTGCTCCCACCCACCCATCTGTTCACCATGTGCTTTTGCATCTGTATCAGCCTGAGTGGAAGCTGAAATGAGTTACGTGATTGTTGCCTAAAGTAAAAGCTTGTTTTTTATAAACCAGTGAAGTGATGCACTAGTATGTTGACCCATACTAAGAATTTGTCCTCTGCATTTAACCCAGTACAGTTGGTCTACACACACTAGAGTTGTTAGTAGTAAACAAACGCATTGCAGTGGACAGCACTGGGATGCAACACTGGTTTTTGCTAGCATTGGGAATCGAACCAGCAAGCTTCTGGTTAGGACTCTAGTCCACTCTGTGGGCCACAGTTTGCACGTTTATGGGAAAATGTTAAATGGAATTTACATAGAGTTTGCAAAAGGATTCATTTACTAATGCTTATCTTCATGTTATACGGGTATAAACAGAATCTGCAAGAATGAATGCTGGAAATTCTGGCCTTTAAATCTTTAATATGAATAATGTGAAATATTTGTATTGTCATCACATTTTGTCTCTAAATGAGTGTATGAAAGAATATTTAATCTTGTTATTTAAATGCATTCATATCTCAATGCATATTAATAACATCTATATTTATCTCAATATTACATTTCCAGTTTTAAATATTGTAAAATGCCACGTGGGATTTCTGTGGACACGTTTGACTGATTCAGAAATGAATCTGCTTTGCTACAAATAAATCTAAATGAATAGATTAATATTAATTCATTCGCACTTTAATACAGCAAAGAAAAGACAAATATATTTAAACATGTCACTGTTGTGGAAAATAATGTATCATACACTCATAAGTTCCTGTACTCACCCACAGAAAATTAAAACTAGAGACATTAATTTGCATACACACTGTACTGTACTGTACATACATACTGTATACATATGTATAAGGTGCCTTAAATGAAACATTTGCTGTTTTCATTCTCAAACTGAAATGCAGTAACAGTGAAAAAACTCCACTCACATGCTCTGCATCCCACACGCATATCTGAGTCACTTACCCAGACACGGGTCAGCAGTAGAGTGAAATTACCATGCAAGGGTCATTAATGCATGTTGACCTTTCAATTCAACCGCAAAACAAGCCTGTCTGCTTTTGTTTCACACGCGCTTTGATTTTCTTGGATAGATGTATCCATACATAGATTTCATGTTATTAACCAAAGATCACAAATGTTGATACGGTTGTAGGATCAAAAACACCAATGCATGAATTTAAATATTCACAAATACGCATTAGCATGCATCATACATGTGCTTGTTGTTCCTCTGTGAATTCCTTTAAAACAGTTTTTTGTATTAAAAATCATTTCATCATGCCAGATGTTGGTAATGCATAATCCAAATGCGCAAACACACACGTGTTTGAGGGGCGTGTCTGCAGCTTACCCAGCATGCCACAGATGCTTGATCCCTCCGTTACAGAACAATGCTGCGAAGCTCTCCAAGTTTGACCTTTCTCTGTGAATGGTTGCCTTGCCAACCCACCCTAGCAGATGCTTAGAAGTCACACAGATTCTCAAACCCTTTGACCCGCGGGTTGCATTTCTCATCGGGTTTTCCCACCAACGCCAGCCATTTACTCACATATTATCACCCAGAAAGCAGTGTTGTTTTAGCCTGTGCTTGTGGCCTTCAATTCAGTAACCTTACATTGGTTTTATATTTGAAATTCCCAGAGTTAGAGTCACCAAAGATGGTAGGCATTGCCTGGTGGTATGCCTGGTGGTAGGCATTGATCAGAGTGTTGTAATGGGTGTATCTCTAGAGACATGATACATGACTGTGATGTTCTGTGGGTTTGTGCTGTAGGTACAGAGAGCTGGTGAACACCATCCTTACAGACAAGAAGAAGATGTGTGCAGAAGAGAAGTGTCGACACATTCTGCAGCATTGTAAACTCCAGGGCTGGCAGGTGAGGTAACAAACTTCGAGCAAAGCTTTGAGAATAAGGAACAGATTTGCTCTCTTGCAAAACTATGAGTAAACTGACTACGGAAGCAGCATTTTATAGACCTTGTAAAATCAAATTGGAGTTGTGTGGCTTCGGTCCATGCTTGTTTCTATATGGTTGACAAAATTAAGAAATTAACAGCTGCCTTAGAAGGTGTGTAGGGCATGGTATGCAACAAATTCTTTATGACTTTTGCTTTCTCTTCTTCTTCCATTTCCTCTTTTTCACGTTTAGATGGGCAACAGTAAAGTGTTCCTGAGATACTGGCAGGCCGATCACCTCAACGATCGCTGCCATCAACTCCACAGAAAAATCATCATCTGTCAGAAGGGTAAACTGACCGTAACGTGCTATATGTTGATCTCTGTTGTCATTGGTTGTATTTTCTTACCGTATTAATGTATGTGAACCGTGTGTGTGTGTGTCAGTGGTGCGCGGCTGGTTGGCCAGACAGAAGGCCCGTCGCAGACTTGTATCCCGGCAGCAGGAGCAATGCAGTGTCCAGCGGTTCCTGCAGATGGTGGAGGACCTGGGTATGCGCGTTTACGACAGCCTGGTCATCCAGAACGCAGCAGACATCGCTCGCGAGAACGATCGCCTGCGAGGTCACATCGGCGCACCGCCTCTGGGTGAACGGCCGGAACCTGTTGGTAAAGAGGAAGACTCACCCAAGAGGTGAGACTGAGGGAACTTATATGATGCACACTTATAGGAATATATATGTAGAACTAAAACTAATAAAATAGTCAATATTTAATCAATAATGCACCATTTACATCTTTAATGAGAATAAGGTTTTCTTTTTCTCTCTAAACATCTAAACATCATTGTTTCATTGCGTTTGAGATTTGTAAAAGCACGTTTTTTATGTCATGTCTTACTGACAGTTTATCATGAAAATAATATTTATTCAATAATACTTATTTATATTTTCAGTATGTTCATGAAACCTTCTTGTTTTGCAAAATTGGGAATTCGCTAAAACATGTGCCGGATCCAGTTCTTGAGGTGCCGGATCTGGATTTAGCACAAACTAATCTCACTAACCGTAAATCGTTGCTGATCTGTTCAGACATTTGGGCATTATTTACAACAGACAGGTTTCAAGTTACCGTCAACATTTAAATTTGGTAGCTGCATGGTATTTGCATCTGTATTTGAATAATCAAATGTGTGTATTGTGGTCCCTGTTGCAATTAGTCCTGAAATTAAATGAATAACAAGAAGATAATCATATTCATTTTGGTTTTCCTTGGAGGTTCTTTAACAAGAAATCTTGTTTTGTCTGCTGAAATTCAATCAAACGGGTCAGCACAGATCTGTCTGCACCACATAACATTTCCTCTTGAAGGATTATATTAGACACTCTAAGAGTCTAAATTATATTGGAGTGTCTGATTATATTAGACGCTCCAAAATGTACTTTTTCCACTTGGGTTCAGGGAAGCTATAAAAATTCATGGTTTTATTAGTTCGCTTTGTTCTTTGCAGCGCAAACAAAATGGGAACACAATGTCTTACTTTGTCACTGATGTCAGAAGCACTTGCACTTTGTGTGATGATGTTAGCATTGTGAGAGCTCAGCAAAAGAAAAAACTGATCTGAGGTCAGCTGTAGGTAACGTTGGAGCGGTACATGCATACCATGCACATTGAGCAGATATAAGAAATAAGTCATGGTTAGATTTGGGTTTACCTGTTAAATTCATTTTTAAATTATAAAACGTCTTATAAAAGTCTTTAAAACTCTCTGAATGAATAATGTAATATATTTTGGAAAACAATATTTAATCATATTCTGCATTTATACTTTGTATAAAATGTAATGAATTAAATGCATTGAAGTGCAGATATGTGTGCATGTATGCATTTATGTATGTATATGTGATATACACAGGCATATATACACACACACACAACAGCATATGTACACACAATTAAAATGTGCATGTGTATTTGGGTGGCACTTGACATCAGCGGGGTCTCTTATGAGGGGGGATGGGCTATTGTTGTTCAAAACAAGCACACACATTCATCACATGCATTCGCATCACAAATTAGCATCACAAATGTGGTGGGTTCAGGTGACTGAATGATGGGGATTTCATAGTTAATCTAGCTGTGACAAACTCAGTGAATCTGAAGTGCCATTCTGCTAATCAGAAAAAGAAAAGACCCGCCCCCCTCTCTTGATTGGTGAAATCTCCTTAGGGTGTTAAGTCACTGTAAACCCCCACCACCTCCTGTTCCCTCAACACTAACCACCCCAACATAGCCCAACGCTGTTCAACGCTGAGAACAACAGATGGTAGACCCAGATTAAAGGGGGAAATATCAAACAAGAGTGTAAATGATATATTACAGTATTACTGGCTGACTTAAACTAAACAGTCATCAATGTAAATAATCTTGTTGGGCATTAGTTCTGTGTATCATCCTGTTACAGTTATATAACGCTAATTTGTTATTGAGGATTTTCTGGTATTATATAAAAAGGCTGTAATCTGAAATTGAGCAGTCTTGAGTTTAAAAGGACACTTTAAAGCGACTTTCACTTGCTTTTATGTTAATATTTTATAATATTTAAGAAATTAGCATCTTCAGGGCTTAGCGATGAGAACTGAAGGTTTTAAACACAGTAATGTGTTTTTAAAGCATGGCAAATAATTATCGAAAAATCTATATATTTTTAAATAAATTGCTAAAAAAATCTATCTTTTTTTTGTCTTTGTGATGGTGGGCACAGTAAAAATCTACATCACAGGCACAACCAGGCCAGAAAAAAGCCTGTTTTTAGGAAACAGGGAATGCCCATTCCAGTTAGTGTAGTGCAGGGAAATGTTATTGCGCAGATTTGAGGGGACAGCTTGACACGTGTGTATTGATTTTATGAAGGTTGAAGCTGATCGTCTCACATCTGGTAGATGTTTAGCACCCTCACTATCCATCATACACTGAGACAGGACATATGCTTGCTTCTGGTGTAATGGGAAGTGAATGATTGTAAGAATGAGTGAATGAATAAGGACATGTTTGAGTGAGGAAGGAGGAATAGGTGAGATTCATCTCATGACGACTAAGGAATTAAGGAATTCAGCATTGTGACGTTTTTATATTCATAAACACTTTGACATTTTGAATCCTTTTAATTATTTACTATTTTATTTAATTTGTTTAGGGTTGTTGAAAAAAGTGGGCGGGTCAATGATGTGGCAGGCCGTGGTGGGGGTCGACCGCTGCGTCATTTCCGTTCCAGCTCTGTGCCTCTCCCCCTGGTAATGGACAGCTTGGTACATTCCAGCATTGGGACATCAATCAAAGCAGCCCTTCAGCCTGCCCCACACTCCATTGAAGAGGGGAGTGGAGGTTGCCTGTCCTCACCACGAAAACAACCTCCTCCCAAACCAAAACGAGACCCCAATACACGCCTGAGCGCGTCATATGAGGCCGTGAGCGCAGGGCTGAGTATTGCACCCAAAGACAGCCCTGCTGAGGGACAGGCCTCTCCCTCTGGAAGCCCACCTAAAACTCAGCTTTCTCCTTCTGATCGTACGTATGAATCAGTTCAGTCACATCACTATAGTAACTGTCTCTAACATTAACTATGTGGCCAAAAGCATGTGAACACCCCCTTGTAAAGAATAGTTTTTTTTTTTATCTACACCCATTAATAGGAGGTGCGTAAAAAACGATTTTTACACAAAATTGGTACAAAAGTTGTGTAATACACAAAAATTTTTGTGGAGTGGGGTTTATCTTACCTCCATTCACAATACAAGATCAGAAATCAGAGTCTGGTGTGAAGTAACTTAACTAGCATTAGCTAACATAAATCTTGACATGAATTAAATGTTCAGCAGACATGTATGAATGTTAGAATTGGGTGTCCGCATACCTTTGTCCATGTGGTTTATATTTTATATAGCAAAAAAAGTCTTCATTTGCTTCAGTATTGCAATGAAAAATGACACTCATGGCTTTTTCTTTCCTTCTGAAACACCCATGCATCCAGCTCTCTCCAAGCCACGCCCTCACAGTGATGACTACAGCACCATGAAGAAAATCCCACCCCCTAAACCCAAACGTAGCCCTAACACCAAACTGACTGGCTCCTATGAGGAGATCTCTGTACCCTCTCCAGCGCGTCCCACAGACATGAAGCTGTTCAGCTTGGCACGAGGCGGCCACTGCTTGGGTCTCATCCAGAGAGCAGCGTCTGCGGACGGCCCTCACTCATCCGTGCTAAGCCTCTACCCGTGCCAGGATGAGGAGGATGTGTATATTGAGATGGTTGGGTCCTCACGGGCACTAAGCCTGGCTGACTCCCACAGCCTCGACCTGAGTGAGGCAGTTTATGAGGAAATGAAGTACTTCCCGCATGATGAGGTGGGCTCAGCTCCAGTCGTCAAGCCTGAAGCTGTCAATCCCACTCCCCTGCCTGCCCCGGTGATGGAAGCCAAGAGACCTGTAACCCTAATGGAGCCCCCCAGCACACTCGGGGGGAAGCAGCTGGTCAAGGATGGCACATGTGACATTCCAGCTCCATTCCCCAATCTCCTTCCACACCGTCCCCCACTGCTGGTTTTCCCCCCATCCCCTGTAACCTGCTCACCTGCCTCAGACGAGTCCCCACTGACCCCTCTGGAGGTTAAGAAGCTTCCGGTGTTTGAGACTAACCTCAACTACACCAGCCAAGATGGAGGCAGCCCACTCTCACCCCAGTATGCCCGTCAGAGGGCCGACTCCTCTCCTAGTCTGTCCGTCTTAATGCCAGACAAATCCACGCCACCCTTGACTCCTCCCCCTCCGCCCCCTCCTGCTGCACTTCCACCTCCTTACCGCCCCCCTTCTCATTTCCCTTTCCCCCCTGAGCCAAACTTTCTAGCCCTTACCCGTGCAGCATCCGTGACTAGCACAGATTCTCCCAAAGTTTCTTATAAATCAGGGCATGTTTTGGCCGAGACTCCCCCAAATAGCGCAAAACCCCCCTACTCCCCGGTGAAGACCTCACGTCCAGAACCACGCAGAGCCCACTCATGTTCCTCTTCTCCTTTGCTCTTTAACCCCGCCAATGGGAGACCCCTCACCAGCCCCTTAGATGAGCTCAACACTCTGTTCAGCACAGGACGCAGTCTGCTTCGCAAGTCCACCACGGGAAGAAAGATCCGGGACAGCGGTGAGTAAGAACATGCGTTTAATTCATTTTGATGGTTACAAGTGTCATTAGGTGTATTTGACTTGCACAGGCACTGCACAGGCCGATCAGGGTCTTTTCAAGTCAAATACTCCCAATACTACAACATTTTAAAAGCAGCTCCCCCCCCAAACTTATGTCACTGGTTGAAACAATGTTAGCCCATGTCAGGTTGCCACTGTAGTAAACACTGTAGTTTTGTTTTGTTTTAAAGCATAAAACTTGCAAAGCAGTTTTTAAATTTAAGAACAAAATAATTTGCCAGTAGGCTAAGAAAAATAAACATTTAATTAAATAGAATCCTATAAAATTGTATTATACAATTTTCTCATTAAAAAGTTTTTATGATATAAAAACTTCAAAAATCTTTTCTGGGGAAAGAAGACAAAAGCACAGATTTAGTAATAAGTTTTTGTGGTTCAAACAGTAGTGTTGAAACCTTCACAGTACCACGATGTTCAACATCTGTGTTGTACACTTTTCTGAGAAATTAGCATGCAGATGGTTTCAAATTGTCTGCAAATGAAGCTGAAAGAAAGTGTTTTAACAGTAAATTTACACACTGCAGCTTTAAGATGATGTATTATGTGCTACAAACACTCCAGTCACAGTTTAACAGATTTGCTCTCCATAACAATCTTTATAGCCCGTCAGTAGAGCTCTTACCAGCGCATGCGGTCGTGCCTAATGTACTGCAGGAGGGGTTAAACAGTCTGGTCAAATTATAGAAACTTTCTCAGCACCCTTTTGGTTAAATATCATCTATGTGGTTGTTGAAAGGCACATCCTGTTTAGGTGGTTGTTTCTTGACTCATCCAGTGCCAGGCTTTGTGTTTGTCAAAAACAGTGGTTGATTCTGATAAAACAAAGATTTATCATTAAAGCCACATCACTCTTTAGAAGCCCGTTCCAGTGAGGGCAGAGTGTTTATGTAAGAGGTTTCAGGCCTAGATGTATCTGCATCTGCTCTGGATCAGCTTTGTTACAAAACCGCAGCAACCTTATCCAACAGCTGCCCTTAAAGGAGCAGTTAACCCAAAATTAACAACATACTGGTACGTCAGCGATGCCAGAGTATTCATTTTTGGCTGAACTATACTTTAAAATGCAGCTGTGTGCCGGGCCTGATTTTGTCACTGATCGTGGTCCAAAAGGGCGTTCATTCGCCCGTGCAGACACGAATATATCAGAACATGAGGTACGTATCCATGTGGAGAAAAGAGAGTATTTAATGAGACATTAAAACAGAATCATTCGTCTCTTGGTGGGACACAAACCCCCAGGGACACCAAGTCTTTCTAAGGACGGATGATAGTGTGTGTGAGACACACTGTGCCTAAGACTAATTTATACTTACTGGAAGATCAGCACTATTTTAATTCGCTTACGGTGATGAAATCCACTGATGTTTTTGTTTGGTCACATTTCGCCCTGTTTACACACAAATCTTTGGACCTGAGAGCTGTGGTGTGGTTTGGATGTGCAATTGGATATGAGGTCACCCTTAACTTATTCATTTAAAAACGATGCTGTACGTCACATAAACGCAGGCTTTGTTCTCCTGGGGCGCTTTTATTTATCCAGGAGAAAAACAGCTTGTGCCATTGTAAAAATTAGACTTGACACAGTAAAAATTTAAGCTTAGTATTTAGTTAAGGGTAGCACTGTTCCATTCGATTTATTTATGAGTATAGGTCTTGCATGACCTCTGTGTGAACAAGAATGTAAAATGGTGTGAGAACTAAATCAGGATTGGGCAAAATTTGAAACTGAAGAATTGGCTTCCTTTCAGTTCATGAGTGGAAGCTGAATTTAATTGGTCACGCCCCACAGGATGTTATATTGGGATTTGAATTGAAATGACAAGAATTCATTTGGCTAAATTGCAAATTTAAAGAAATTGAAAAATCACCCAACATAACATTTTATTAGTCCACACAAGATTTGCAACAAACCATTAACTAGGACTAATTATTCATGTTTATTTCCATCATATGTAGAATGTTTTAAATCGCCTCAAATGATTAGACTTAATTACATCTAAATTAAAGCTAGTAAATTTATTTAACACAAATATATACAAACATTTAAATACAAACTTCTTTTGAGGGCATTTCAAGCTTTCATTACAAAGACACAGTTATAATTTGTATTAAATATAATTTAAATTTAATTTGGTATCATTTATAATAATTATTTGCATCTAGCATTAAAGACACTATAAAGTTGGAATAACAATAGTGTTTTTAATGCAAGACACAGGCCGGTCCCTACTGAGCTGTTTGGCCATTTTGTCTCTTTTTCTTCCTGTTTTCACTAAGATTCTGCCCGGATCAATACAATTAACTTAGCAGCCACTATTACTAATTGCATCAATCAGGGGCTAAAACTTTCAAACTATAAATGGATTTAAAGCGCAGCTCAGTTCAACAACATGGCCTGTCCTTTGAGTGCCTTAGAAGATAAAGATGTCTGCTATGCTCAGCTTGTGTGAAAAGCAATATGTAAGATGTTACAAAGACACAATCAATGAGCTTTAATTATTGGCTGCAAGTGTGAGCTGGTTAATTCTAAAGCCCAGGTTACTTCCTTGGAAAGCTGAAGTCAATATATGTATGTGTGGCTGAAGATTTTTGCATGTCTTGAGTGAATCTTTGAGTGCCTGAAAGTCACATTGTCCTACTGTCTTCTTGGCTGGTACTGACTGTTCTTCCTAGTCCAAGGAGTTCAGTGTTAGATCTTGAAGTTCTTTCACCCTGCAGAGTTTTGTTGTGTCCACAGCATGCAAGCAGAACAGCAGGTGACCAATGAGCCTTCAGTCAAGAGTGTTTCTGGGTACATACAGGAAATTAAAGACATTTCTAGCTCACTTTTTTCTAGCTCTCTAGCTATAGTCCTATACATGTATATACAAGTGGGAAACTTTATACTAAAGCTTATTTAGTTTAGTCAAGTTAACAGTGAGTAAAAATATTAAATGCAAATAATAACCAAAACAATAGAACAAAGTTGCAAAGTGTTAATTAGTCAACATTTATCAGGTCAGGTTAAGCAAAGCACATAAGATCCAATTACTAGGTATAATAATTACTTTGTGTTATATGGGACAGAAAATACTATTTAAATATCCTACATTTATATTACATATTACATATACATCCCACACAAAGTCTGTGGAGTTATTTCCTCATGTAATCTTTTAATTTTCATTATTTCCTCCCCCTATCGTCTGATTCAGGGGGTATTAGCTCCAGTCACATAAATATTACATGGACAAAAGATGATGTAGCCATGAAATATTAAATATGAAAGTCTTCAGGTCTGCTGACAAGTGTGGATCATTGTGATGACTATAAATCTCCAGAGAATGTGTGTGTCGTCTTATGAGGGCCGAATTTTTAAAAATGTAGTACATAAACCGTCTTGTGATGTTCCTCACTGGTGAAAAGTCATAAATCATCAATCGCTGTAAAAATATACTGACGTTCACAGGTTTGGTGAAGGTTAGATTTAGGGGTAAAGGATAATATAATATGATTAATATGAATATGATTTAGCCTTATATGAAAACAATAGGAGAACATTGCTTATTGGATTACAGTAAAACCATGTGAACCAATACCCTGTCATAACATTTGTGTTGGTGCCATGCAGTATGTTCAAAAGCAGGTCATGAGAACACCTGTCTCTCACGTGTCATTGTACTTCTAACATTAGGTGTTTATCTCACCAACCCTGTGACATTAAATCTGCTGAACTATCACACATGTACTTCAGAATTTCAACAGCATACCTCTTTGTATCACCTGTATTGTTCTGTTGTGTTTGTATTGGTTATAACTGTAAATTATGACAATAATAATGTTCTCTGTCAGTCTGTCAAACATTTTAATTGACAGTTGAGATCCAGAAGCCTATTTTTATTTTATGTAAACCTGAAAAAATAAATTGTACCTACAAGCTAAACTACAGCATTTTGACTGATGGTCCTTTTAATGCATCTGACTTTACAACACTAAGAGAATAAAATCTTAATGATATATATTTTTTAAGACATATCTGCTGTACTGTACCGAATGTCACTGTTCAGATATACACATCATAAGAGCCAATGTATAGTGTAATGTAATGTGACTGCTTTTAAATGCATAATGTGGTGTCAGTTAGGGTCCCAGCATTAAACAAACCTGCTGTGAAGTCAGAGGCTTATGACATGAATGAGCTCATGCTGTAATGGAAACAGGCTGGTAATAGAGTTTTAAAGGGACAGCTGACCCCAGTGCTATATCCATCTCTGAGGCGGTCGGATCTAAGCAGTCCTGCATGCCGTGAGGCTTACGCTGGCCCTCGTGCTTCCGATCTCTTTCCCATTAACGTCATCACAAGACCCCGTTATTCCCACAACCCCCGGGTGAGGGCAGCTGCAGAGGCCCCAGTAGAAATGTTAGTGACTCGGGGTGGCAGGTGTTAACTCACATGCCACATCATCGCCCTTATTTTTCATAAGCCTGGAACGCAAAGGTCAAAGGTCCAGCTTCCATTCTGAAACCTGTAGGGCCTTGCGTGGTGCTGCAGTATGCATTATACATCATCTTGAAATAAATCAATGTGCTTATTGAATGTTGTATTCATTTTTACGCCACAGGACTCTCCAACTCCAACATAAACCTGCCGGGTCGTGAGGACCATGGCCCCACCTCCCCGTTGCCACAGTTACAGGACAAAAATGCCAACAACCACACCTCTCCCAACTCTTCAAACCCTGCACCTATCGAGAATGGCAACCAGATCTCCAATGGTAATGCTGCACAAAGATAGTACATGGCATTATTCAGTCTTCCATCAACCCTAAGATCTACACAGTAGATACTGCTGGCCTTGACACTCTTCTCATAAATGCAAAAAAGAAATGGGTTACATATAATTTAAAGATGTCCTTTGTCATAGTTCAATTAGCCTTATATTATTTCAAACCTGGAAGACTTATTTTTTTTCTGGAGAAACTTCTAGTATCTTCTAGTGGGCTACATTTGTAGTTGCAGTGAATTTGGAGCTTTTAAGCTTTAAATGTAGATAATATGACATGGGTTTGAAGAACCTTGGGGGAGAGACAGAATTTTTGTTTTAGAAATATTTCTGTTAAAAAATTAAGAAAATATACAAAAACCACCAATCTGATGTTAGATGAGGCCATTGCCCAACGTACATCCTTCCAGTTATTCAAAGGTCAATAGCATGTCATTAGCTGGCCCAGCCTTGCCCCAAGGTTTATTTAGATACCAGAGACGACACCAACAACTGCGTAACCCTGGCCCAGATGAATGTGACAGGCATTGCAGACAGGGAGCTCAAAAAGGCAATTTAAATGGGTGAGAAAATGTCAGAAACAGATAAAAAGAAGGAATGGCAGGATAAGAGAGTGGTGGAGTGTCCATGAGATCTACGTAGAAGGGAGATGGAGAAATGGACAAGGGAAGATGGAGTGAGTTGACTCAGAAGCTATCACTGAGACAGAAAGCTGATAAAGTGCTCTCTCAAAGTGCCATCCTTACATTAACACACATATACTCGCTCTTGCTTGCCCTTTTGTCCTCACAGTGAAGCTAAAGTGTGCTGAGGGGGGTAACCTAGCATATGAGGTGATATAGCATAAAGTGGGTGGAAGTTTTTAACTAAAAACAGTAACCTGTACACTGCCGGCATCTTCAAGATACATATGCTGCAAGCTAGAAATGCGTTTACTAAAGACAATACCAGTACTAAACATATTATCACTTTAAAAAGACTATAAATTTACAAAAATCGACAAATAAAGGGGTCCTTACAAAGGGGTCCTTTATCAAATAAAGGGGTCCTTACAAAGATGTATTCTCTGTGTATATGTGCCAGACTGTATATTGTGTTACAAAAATATTATATATAAATATTATTTTTATATACAAATTTTTGTTTCCAGTTGACGTATAAACAAAAGAATAAATGGAGTTTGTATGTTGTGCAGAAAGTTGTGGAGAATTATTAAAATTATATGTTTTTTATATTCATGTTTTTTTAAACAGGCACATTGGAAGATGAGGGGCATCCGAAGTCGAATGCGTCCAGCAGCTCTGCTATACACAGGCACATGGACAGCCACCACACTCAGGTGAAGCACATATAGAAACATGCACATGGACACGCATATGCACACGCTCTCTTAAGGCATCTGTCATCTGCTCCTCCATGGGGAAGAGGTCTCGCGTGACCCCGAGTGGCAGATGTAATCATGGGTAATGAAAGTGAGAGCAGGTCCCATGTCATTCCAGACTCAGCACTCTGCCAAATGAAATGAGCAGAGGCTTATCTGGAGATCGTGTTCAGAGGTGCATTAGAGAGCGACCAGGCTCTCCTCAGCCGCAGATCCTTCACAGGAAGAGGTCGAAACGATCGCCGTGTGCCGCTCTGAGCTTCTCAACATCTCACCATGTGTCCTGAAAGCAGGGTTACCCTCACAGACCATAAAAACTTAATGAGGGAACACTGAGAGCTCTGCCACACTAACATTATCTGTATCTCTTTCCGCCCAGCAGGGTTAGGGATCAATGGACGCTGCTTGTTTGGAACTGTGTGTTCTTAAAAGAACCGTTCATCATTTGAGAACCGCAAATGTTGGTGGAATCCAAATCTGAACCAGAATTGTCTGGTTCCACGCGTCTTCCAACCCTGCTGACTTGTTTACATTCAATTTGTCTTTCTGTGCTCTTTGTATTCACTCTTCTAGTTTAATTTTAGATTTAATTTTAAATTTAGCGTCGCAATTAGCGCTGAGGTAAATGACGCACATGTTACGTGCCACAGCCCTTTTATTTATGAATGGATGTAAACGTAAGCTCCTTTCTTGAATTGAATGAAGAATATATGACCCTGACTGTAAAAAATACACGGTTGATTGCCATCAGCTGGCAGATAAAAAGCTTAAATAAATCAAGGCTGAATCTTTTCAAATGTCTAGTTTATAGATAGCTATGACCGTGACATTCATGGCATGAGCAGTATATAATGTACTTGTTTGTCAGTCACCAACAGGAAGACCATATATGGAAATAGGAAGATATACCTATAGGGTTGTCAAACCTATAGGGTTTGCAATTTGTAGCAACGTTGAATATGGCCGTACGTGTGCATGTAAGTGTATGCATGCACACACGTAGCCTTAGCTACAGCAGACACCATCTGTTAGGTTGATGGGACTGGGAACAGATATATGGTAATGTCACATGCTGACAGCAAAGAGAGCATTCTTTGATTTATGGCAGTCAAATGCTCATCTTATAAGCTTATGTGCTTTGTGGCAAGATCCAATACTTACAGCTGTGATTGTACTGTCTCACATAACTGTATCATCAGCAGTGAATGACTGTGGGCTCTGTTCCAAAACATAGTATGCAGCCTATATAGACAGCATTATGGCCGAGGCTTTTCCAATAGCTAAACATCAACATAATACTATTTAACATGTTTGTTTTGGCCAGAATCTAAGGTAACTTTGCATGCATCTAGGATGCAAAACAGTTGCAGATTTCACTGCATAAAGCTCAGTGAGAAAATGTATTCATGACAGTGTAAAAATATATTTAAGTGCTGTACTGTTATTAAATACAGACATATCAAGATAACAAAATAAAACTTAGGTATTTCCTAATTTGTATGTTTCCTAAATTCCCTCTTTAGATATTGTGCTGTTTCATGTAGCCAATCGTGAGCCAGTTGTGTGTTTTTCCTGTTATGTTGCCACTTTTGTAGAGTCCCTAATCAATCACTTATGAGATTCCATTTCAGTTTCAGGGTTGGGGACAGAGCTTGCATTGTTTATCACAGGTTTTTCCCAGCCTCATAATTGTTCCATGCCTGAATAATCCCTCTGCTTTGCTCAACAAGTCATATGTGAGTTACAGTAATGGAAATGTGCTTTCATAATAATTGAAAATGGAAGAGAGGTTGTATGTGCCTGTGTGTCTCGTACCCACTATGGTGCACCTGTCAATCTTGATGCGTAATTTGTGGCGCCCTACTGAGGGTCCCACATTATGTGACTTGCATTGTGCCATAATGATTTATGAATATGTACACTATGTTTATAATGTGGTGGCCCAGAGGTGCTCTTTCATAAAATGCATGCACTTACACAGGCCACTTTTTATTAAATGCAAAACAAGCAGATGAGCGGAACAGTTTCCTGACTGGAGAACTGATGTCCTGAGGCTTGGACTCATCTGTATATTCATGCCACTCGGTGCTAAGAGTTGCGGCTTGTTCGTGTATTAAAACGGTTAGCAAGACGTGTCCTATTTTCTATGTATTGGTCTGGGCATACTGTGTTTCTAATGCAGTGCGTGCCGGTCCAATCCAAGCATGAGGGAAGCTTGTCATTATCCTAATGAACACACAAACTGCTTACTGCTGCACCTTATGTAATCTTCTGTTTATTTAAAACAGCTGCAGTGTTTTTTTCCAGTGGTTTAGGAGTGTAGAGAGCTGTTGTGTGTATATAAATTTAAAGACTTTGTGTGCATGAGGTTTTTCTGGAAGGTGGGGTAGAGACATTTCACTAATGATACCCGAGACGCACCGTACCTCATGTAGCACTGAATGCCACAGTCTCTCTGGTTACCGGATCCTATAGTATCCTCTGTTTCCTGCATGTGTCACATGATAGGGGTCAAGGTCACAGGGTTGTACCAAAACAGGGAATATTAAACAGATTGAATATTACTTGCATTGTGTAGTGCAGTATATTTTTTTATATATTAAATACAAAGATGAAAAAATCAGGTATGACTTGGTTATCTTAGCAATAAAAATATGATATGCTACTTTTTTACGCTATTGCTTTTTTATGCAAGTAAGTATAGAAGAGTAATCCATGCTTGGCATATACAGTATGCATACTTTTTCAAAACATAGTTGTTATTGATGCACATATACAAATTTTCTTACAGTAAGCATGCTGTAGTATAAAGGGAAACATTCGCATAAATAAAGCGTTAATTATTTAAATACATAATGAAATATTCACATGTACAGAATTGCCCCCTACAGAGGAAATAGAGCTACATGCTAGTGCTCTCTGAAACTGGACACTAACCTTTTAAACCACATCAGCTAGAGTGTATATACTCACTCACTGCAAATCCTCAGTCCTCTGGTAACTGAACACTGACATTTTAGATTCACTGCACTTTGCCAGATACGCTCACAAACAAAACATTGAACAAACCAATGCTTATTTTTCACCCTTTTTTTCAGAAACCGGAGACTTCTTCTGTGGAGCACAAAGGGTCCTCATATAACAACAATTCATAGTCACCATGTGCTGCCAAGCTGTAAAACAGATGAAAACAGCCCTGTGAGAGGACTATGAAAGATAGCTTTGTGTGAAAAGTTGTTTTTCTTTACCATATAATCATCCACAGAATATTCAGTAACTGTCCCTTTAATTATAAGATTAGGCCCATTATTTGCACAAGCCATGATCTTAACCAGAGTCCTAACATATTTATCCTTGTGACATCAAACAACACAGCCCAGTTCCGAAACAAGATTTTTCCAATAACTACCACCCTTTTATCTCAGGCCTGACTCGAAACAGATGGCATAGACGTGCTTCCATCACTCACATGTAACCCCACCGGGGTTGTCCTCAGATGGACACTCTGCCTCTTAATGTCCTTCTGATGCTCGGAAACAGGAAGCTGCCTTTAATACCCCTTAACATGTATTAGCACACGCCTGCTTCATATTTCCCCGTCTCTGTTTTCTGTATCTCAGCTCTGCTCTCGTCTGGTCCATCCGCTCTTTATTGATCCGCATCACAATGTCCCATAACACGCGGAAGATCATGATGTTTAATTATTGATTAGCTTGGTTTCGCCAGATTGAGAGGGAGAATGTGGCGGACACACTCTGGTCCTATCGGTATTCCAGTCCGGTAGGTGAGGAAGATTGCTCAGACAATAACAGCAGAAGTATTCCCACCCTGGCGCTCTGGTAATGGAGCGATCTTGTTTCGTGACTGTGAGTGATAAGGTTGAGGTGGTTACGGATGAGACCATCTGACAGGATGTCTGTGTATCACAACATGTGGAGACCTTTCAAGTATCTCTATATCAAAGTAGTTTCAAAGATTCCAAAAAGTTTATAAATGATGTTCTTTGTTATTCTAACAAACTACACCTGTGGTTACTCTGCTAGGATCTTCATAAATCTTCATACTGGCTTTAATATCAGCCAATTATAAGCAAAGCACAAGTATCAAGTATGCATACTTGATCAGGCACCCTTGTGTTGATTAAGCCATTCAGTCTCTTTATTTAAATGTTCTTGGCTTTAAAGATCTCAGCACTTCCCCACATTCAGTATTTATTTCATTTTCTGAGGACAGTGTTTCAAATGTTGTATTTGTGTTTTGAACTCTCTCTCTCTCTCCCTGTCTCTCTCCTCTCTTTCAGAGGGGTCACCTCAACTTCTCTCCCTTCGGTGCAGGGGCGGCGCTGTAGGCTGGGGGGCTGAATGAGCCCCCGGCCTGTGTAGGGATGGGGTGAGTCTGGTCTATAGCACAGTACCTCCCTGGCTGCCCTTCACCTCGCTCTCCTTTATTTTATGTCTCCTGTTTTTGCCTTCCATGATGTTGATGGAAACTGCAGCTCTGAAACACTCTCTTGGGAAGTGATGGGGAACTATTGAAACTCTCTCAATGAGGATTTATATAAGGATTATGAATGATAATGTTGTTTTACAGTATTAATAAGCATTAAAGAATCAGTACATTTAGAAATGAAAACTGTCTCATTGATTGCTCACTCTTTTGTCTCACTCTCAAATCTAACATGTTATATTTTCTTTGGAAAACACATGGAATTTCAAAGAGATTCCATGCAGGACTTTTTCAAACCTATCAAGCTCCCAAAAGAAAAAACACAGGAAAAAAGCACTTTATGCTTCACATGTAAAAAAGATACAGGTTTAAAGACATGAGAGTGAGCAACAAAGGATGAATTTTCATTTCTGGATGCACTATTCCTTTAAATGCAAAATTCTTGCTAATCGCATGTAAATGACCAACAGTTAGCATGTAATGGAGCTAGTTTTCCACAGATAATGTCTTTCTGAAGGGCACAGTTACAATTATACAATCGTGTCTCTGTTCACTTGAAAATGAGCTGCAGTTTTTGCCGAAACCCCTTCATTCCTCACCCCTGGCGCTTTATTTCGTTGCTGCATACATAGCAACCCTCCCGTCTTGGTTCCTCATTCAGTCAGTTTCCTTTTTGTGTTCTCTCTTTTCCTCAGTTTTGCTCATTGATTTTCCTCTGATACAGAGGCTGTTTATGGAGTTTGTCCTCACGCTCAGATGCTCATTGTTGCCTGCTGAATCATGCCTTATAGGGAGTATGGAGCTGAGCCATGGCTCTGCACTCAATCAATGACTCTCGCTCTAATGTTTCAACCACAAACAAATGTTCACATGTGCTGCACATACGGCCAGAGGAAACAATGTGTGCAAATGATGCAAACAGAGACATATGCTGCACTAAACAGGTTGGTGCAGTTGAAATGACTGTTCTTCTTGAGCTCTCTGGCACATCTTACCCCAACCTTCTGGATGTAGGCTAGTAAAGGTTTAGAAGTCACCCAGGCTGTCAGATCAGCAGCTTAAACTCGTCAATTATCTGGATTTTGAAGGTTTGTCCTGCATCAACCCGGTTTGATATGCCTCTCAAGGTTTCAGAGCGTTTAGAAGTCCTCAAATGCTCTGAGGTCTAGAGGCTCTTCAGGATCATGAAGAAAAGCAGCTAAGACACTTATGTTAGAAGATTATAGTTAGCTGTGAGTCTAGTCCTCATCTTCATCCTTCTGCACCCATAAGCATTCAGGTACTTTAAGGGACACATACATTTACCAACCTTTATCTAGGTCTATACGTTGATGTTTGTATGTAAGAGTGAGATGCGTTTCCAAAAGGCATTTGATGACAACAGTTTTCCATTAACCAATAATGGAAAATGTATGTCCATCACACAATAGGACCTATACATCCATTCTCTTTCTTCAGGCCCATTCTCCTATAGACGTGAACCTATGGTTTTGGTTGAGTGGCTTCCAAGCCTCATTGTAAATATAAACACCTCCTCCTATAGGCTGCACAAGTCCACCAACTTCCCTCATGCTCATTCCCCTTATTTTCCAAGCAGGCCTTAATCCCATTCCATGTCTTTTGTGGAGGTTTCTGTGGCATACGATCAAAACAAACTGGCTGATGAAGGTTTGTGTTTTCCCCCCTCAGTGGCTATAATCAGATCAGAGCACACATAACCCTCTCTCAGTAGCGCTGTTCTGTTCACCGCCTCCCTTTGCCAGTAAACTCCAGCACTTGTTTAATTTGTCCTTAAGTTTCACTGCCTGTGGATAGGCTAATCTTCAGTAACACAGCTTGCCATTTGATTCAATGGAAGGCTTTGGGACTTTTATCTCATTAAGACATAATGAGATGGTTCTGCATTTCTTGAAAGAGTTTATACAGCTGTATTACCCCTGTGGAAACACTACTGTTTTTTTAACAGAGTCAAAATAATATGAATCAGAATCAAATGAGGCAGAGATATTATTAGTCAACAGAGCACATGGACCGATGCGTGTTTGATTGTTCCTTAGTGAGGATAAGACATAATTGGTTGTAAGGTTGGATATAATTGGTTATAAAGCTTTAAAATTCTTTACCCTTTGTGAGATTAATTAGGTCTTGGCTTTTAGTACAGCAGTAATTGGTAAAGCGTAATTAATTTAGTGTCTAAGTATTTAGATCAGAACAGAAAATCTGGTATAATTATGGGCCTGGATAACTTATAATGTATGTATCTACTGCTCTTAAAGTTAGAATTTAGAGATCTTTAAAACTTCACTAGCTGGGATTTAAAACAAGCTTGTATTTATAAGGCGGGTCCACTCACATGTATTTTAGCTAATCCAGCTGACTGAGAAACATTAATGCATTTTTCTAGTATAGTGGCCCTAACCGGTTTTGCTCTGAGGCGTTTTAACACATTGAAGTGTATTAATACTATACAGTTGTTTCTTAAACTTATTCTTACAGATAATATTTTAAGTGCTACAGCCCATGTTTGTTCTTGTTGCATGTGAGCCTTATGGTTAGTTTATTTTTACCTTGTGTAGTTTTGTTGATGGCTTTTGAGGGTGAGGGTTTGTCACACAACCTGCCCACTCTAGCATGTGACATATATCAACCAAACATATAGGGAACATAATCTCTTTTTTTTAAAACAAAACAAAGAGGTTATTTTGTTAGGCTGTGATTGTATGCTTGGCTCCATTTTATTATTTGCATTCAACATTTTCTTTCTTTCAATCCTCATCAAACTTATTCTTTCTGATATTTACAGAAACGTTATAAAGCCATTTTTGCAGTCATTATTAATAGTGTATGTTGTGCAAATAGCACAGATAAGCAAGGAAAACTCATTCTCTGTCAAATAAAGCAGAGAACAATAGAGAGAGATTTCATCAATTGCCCCAGCAGAAGAAAAGTGTGACTTGCTATCTCATATTACACCTGTTAATAATGATTCCCCTGCCCTTTGCCCTTTGTATCAGGATTGCTTTAGTTGGTTGTGGGGGTTAATGCTGTCCAGTCAGCTCTGCATGAGCCTCTGCTTGATAACACAGTGATGAGCCTGATGTCCCCACTGACCTTTAACCGAGGTGACATTCAGGCACAACCTGTATTGAGTTCCAGCCCTATATATCCATAAGGGGTAAAGGCCACGTGCCAGCCCCTCCCCAGGGGACAGGATATTGCCATGTGTCCTCCCCTTCCTCCTGCGATCCTGCTGACCAGATGATATTATTCAAATGCAAAACTACAGCCTTTGGTTTATCTGTGACTGCAGTTACATTCTGCCAATGTTGTTAGTATGTTGTTTCAGAGTTTTTAAATAGTCTGCAGGGCTTTGACTCTCTGCTCTCAGATGTGACTTGTTGTCCATATAGGTGTTTTAGATGAAATTGAACATGTGTCCCTTAATATATTATAATGTTGAACGTTAGAAAAGGGAGTTGATGTTCTAAACTGAATTGCAAGAACAGAAACTGTATTGTCAGGACATTGTGAGGAAAGTCAAGGGGTAAATTCACAAAATGTTTGTACCACATGCAATGTTTACTAGTTTGTGGTATAAATAACTTATTTACCTTATTTTATATAGATTTATTTATCTTATTTGCTCCACAATCCTGTTTAATCAAGCACTGAATGCTCTAAAATAGATCTGTGTTATATTTAAAGTGAAATTGTCTTTTTATCAGCACAGCAAACCTACTTTATGTGCATATTTTATTAATAGACTGCAGCCTATTTACAAAACCCAGATAATGTTTCGCTGTCACTACCTTCAGAAAGCAGGTGGTGGAGCTAATTGTATTTAAGAGAGATGTTTGTTTACATTTGTATTATTCATGGCAGCAGTTGTTTATTAAGTGCTAATCAAATGATGAAAAACTGCATTATAACTAGGCATATGTTAAGACGTGCGCTATAGGCGAGCAAACATTTTGCATTTTAAAGAGTCAAATCACACTCACTCACAACCGGCCTGCAAGATGTGTAATTATGACCATTTGTGCAAATAAACAACATTATCAGAAGGTATGATTTGTGTGTAGCGAATCTCTCGTGTCCCTTATGAAGGCCAGGCTAAATTTAGGCTGTAAGTGTTCAGGCAGGCTGTCTGTATCCACAGCTTCAAGTATGCATGTGTGCCCTTTGATGAGGTCCATAAATAATGCAAGGTTAAACATAATGGCCTTTTTGCTTGAATATGAATAGCTACATGCGATCCGGATGCTTTGTGAGTCTCTTTGTGCGATGTCCGGATAGCGTTACAGGTGTGAATGCACTGATTAACGCCAGCATCATGCTTGGTTCTAATAAGCGCGTGTGATTGGTTACGTGACTGTGCGTGTTTGATTAGTGCTGTCTGGGACACTGTGTACCGTTATAGGGTTTCTGCTTGCCTAAGGTTCTGATGTCATAACCAAGTTGTCGGAGTCACCAACAGATACAGATGGTGTGAATTATGTATTAGGCTTTCAGGCACTGTGTGTGTATCCCCTGGTTCTCTCTGTAAATGAATTCCATATGCCTCTGCTGTACTATAACCTCACCTCCGCATCCCCACAGCGTTTATGGATGAGTTCCTTCAGAGTGCATGCTAGGAGCGCTGAACCAGGCCAGGGACATCACGTTACATCCCCTGAGACGGGCCGTGAATGGTTACTGCTGTGTGATGCCCCTCCACCAACCCCTGTAGCTTTCTAAACATTCTTATCATGCAGAGAACAGGAGCATAAGCAGCGCTAATCAGACTTAATCCTCAAGGTTAGAGCAGTTTTTCTATAATTTGCTACTGTACAATTCCTTAAGCCTTTGCAAACAATAGACTCCCTGGGTTATTACATGAGGGGTTTGGGAAGGTATCCTAAAATTACCTGTGATTTGGACCTGCTTTTGTTTCCATTTCTTTCTTTTTTCTTCATTCTTCTTTAACAGTCAGATAGAACAAATCATTAGTGGTGGGAACAAGCTTGTTTTGGGCTTATGGATTTGTACAAAGCACTAACCCTTGATATTAAACTTTGTTTTTCTTGTCCCACATTATTTGTGTTTCAGGCAGTAAGCAACTACCTAGGAATCACTCGGATAACCTGAGCAGCCAACCAGAAACCTGCAGCGAATGCATAGCAACACCCTAACAACCAGCTACAGTACCCTAGCATTGTAGCATCATCAATGTGTTTTATAAAGGAAATCTAATTGCTGTAGTGTATTTTTTATGCAATGGATACATTCTAATCCTCAGTTTAGAATGAGTATAGTACAGTTAAAACAGTGCAAAGCAATGATTGGTTTTATCTGACTTGGGTTTACAGAAGCTTTTTAGTTCATGCCCCAACTTTTGAATAACCCCACAGATGTTTCCATTCTAAGCTCTATCTCAAGGTGCAAAAGGCTTTTTCTAAATGCTATAATAATTCCTATTACCTTTAGAACTACATATCTGCTTTACTCACTCTGTGATAACAGATTCCATTGGGAGTCCTTTTAAACAGAAAAATGGACAGTGGGGTTTTCTCATTGACTAAACCAAAGCCATGTGACTTCCTCCCAACCCCACATCCATCATGAATGAATCGGATGCACAGCAGGAGGTCCTGTTCCACTTGTGGCGTTTACCAGCTGCAGTGATGGGGATGGAGTGATTGGAATCTGTGTATTGATTACTTTTGTGTGATGGATGAGGGACTCACAAGGTTTTTGCTTGTGGTGGAGTTGTCGGTTGTGTTCCATTATGCAGCATCTGTCACGAGACGGCTTGTTGTTCTTTTTGAGTACTTTGTATGGCATTTTTATGACTGTATAACTTAATTGCACAATAATAGGTAACAGAAACACTACGGCGTGTTTAAAGAATTAATTCATACAAGTGAAACTTTGATATTAATTGACTTTAATGATGTTAAAATAGGATTGGAAACTTGGAAAAGTGACACAAATCCTGAGAGAGCAGCACTGTCCTTGCTCATCCACCTTTCCATGAAACTCCAAATGCCGGACACATTTCATTCCCTGCTTAGATGCTTTTTGCTGTCTTTTTGTTTTATGTAGCCTTGTTTGTGATCTGAATTATATTGGGATTTATAATTTGGATCGTTGGAATTCTATGCATGTCTAAGTAATTATCAAATTTGGTAAGTACTGTAGATACATTCATGTTTGCACCATATTTAAACCATCTTCTTACTGTCTTTCTCAGGCGATCCAAAGGTCACGTGTGGATGGGAATCAACGAGCCACTTTGCAGGATTTGTTGCGTTGGCGGAGAAGCGTTTGTGATGGCCGACCAGACTGGCAGAACGCCTGGCTTCACACAAACACCTCACCCACCCTAACGTTGAAGAACAAGAGCTCTGTGACCAAGAAAACATCGTTCTGAAGATTGTGGTCTTCCTGAGAACCTCAGTTATCCTGCCCCCAATCCGTAAGCCCGATGACCCTTTTTACGTTAAACCCTTGCCCTTCACTAAACAGGGCCAGACTCTGAACTCAGGTAAGAAGGGCATCCTTAACGAGAAGATGAGAAGGTAGATGGACTTATATTCCTCTACCCTCTTTCCTCTCTTCATTTCTTTTGAAAGAATGAAGAAATCCATGGAAACAGAATCGCTCCTTGTCTTTTCACTCTAGCTAATGGGCAATTGGGAACAAAAACCTAAAGCCCCAAAGACTAACAAGCTCCACCAATCACCAACAGGCAGCCAAAAGAGGCATGGCTTTTATAGATTACATTCACAATGTCCTAAATGTTGCTCTGTGTGAAATATCCGATCATGTTGCCTTGATTGCAACACAACAACGCTAATATTAGGGCTGTGCAAACATGTGTCTACTGTGCTACTGTGTGCTAGTTTAAGTCTGCATTGTTGGCCATATTTTAGTTTTAACTCTGGTGCTGGTCATTCAGCATGTGATTGTTGTTGCCTGGGTTGGGAAAAAAGTGCCAGTTCTGTCTCAACTCAAGCACTGCAAGACACATGGTTGTGACAGACATCCTTAAAGTTTACAAGAAAAAAAAACTGTGTGTTGACCTCAGAGGTCCAGCTTTGTGAACAAAGTCCGTCTTCAGATTCAGAGAAGCAGCTACACCTCATGCTTTTTCAGGTGCTCTGGTTACCCTCCATCAGAGGTGGAAACCATCACACACAGGTTGTGACCTTAAGAAGAGGTCAGGGTTCAGGGAAATTACCAGTAACATCCCAGGTCCATGACATCTCCACCAGCTTCTGGAATACATTTATCATTCAGTGTAGAGCTTTGCACACTCTAGGCCAATACGCACACGCTACTACAACAATGTCGATTTTTGCAGGCTTTGTCATTGTTCTGGTGATAAACTTAAAGAGAACTGCATTTATCTAATGGTTAAAGAGCACAATTCTCCAAATACCCCTGGAAACGGTCATTACTGATGGGTGTCACTGCCAATGAGACACAGAATTGTTCAAAAACTACAATATCTCCCACGTTAAGGATTTTTGAACTCCAAGGTGCTCATGTAAGAATTCTGGGATATGTTGAGAACACGCACACAAGTGCATGTCAGTACCTTGCTACAGACCAATACAAACAGCACATGTGACCTTTTGGGCCTCACAGAAGTGTAAGACAATCCACATCCCTCATCGTTCCTCGTGTGTGAAAGTACACAGACGCCTCCGAACGCAATTCCCAGGAGGCACGGGAGATTCGGTTTGTACATACATTGGACACATGCAGATTTATTACCCGAAAGGACTAAAGCATAAATATTTTTGGACATTGAAAACAGTTTCTGGCTTGCACTAGGTGACCCACCATAAGCACAGCCTGATGTACAGGCGTTTTTTTGAGATTGAACAGGACTGACTGCCTGGTGCTCCACATGTACTGGTTATCTTCAGTGTGATTGAACCGTTAGTACTGAGTTTGTGAAGGGAGAATGTATTATGAGTATATTGATTGTTAACTGTTTGAGGGTGACTGCAGTGAACAAAATAAGGTGGTTTATTTTATAGTGTGAATAGCATTTTAGTACAAAATGATTGTTTATTCATGATGAAATCTCCATCTTAAGTCTGTATTCAGTATGTATAAAGATCTTTGTGTTGTACAGAACGTTTGTGTTTGTGCAAATATGTTTCAGTTGCACTTTTGGCTCTGCATTTCATTTTAGTGTCCTGATGAGTGTCGGTTCATTGATCTGTGCTTATTCTAAAGGTTGTGTCCTGTCTTACTGAAAAACAAATAGTTATTTACAGTAGACACCCCCCAATTACATAGCAGTGTTACCTTAAAAACAGCCCGTGTAGCCCTCTACTGATTTTATACACAACCCTGTCATCTTTGCTTAATAGTTGAATGTACATACATGCTATTTACATATTGTTCACAACTGGGAAAAAAGAAGTGACTTGCATTGTGTTTACAAAGCCAGTTTTGTTTATTGATTGTATTGATGAAATTTATTCATGCAAGTAATGTATTTTCAATGTAAAACAATGTGTCATTCATATGAATATACACATATGAATGTGTCGTTTGGTACCAGTAGCTTCACCATATGGAAATTAATTCTGAACAATCAAAGATTTCAGTCAGAATTTTTGTTGTCTGCTATTGGTTGAATAAGCAGGTATCCCCACCCTAAACCTGAGGCAATTGGTTTAGCTGGTTGGTTTTGCCGTATTTGATTGGCTAATTGGTAACAGTTGCTAATCAATCAATTAATTGGTCATCCTGCCGGTAATCTATGTATAGTTGTCTCTGTATTGGAAGAACAGTGGAAGAAATTATTTTAAATTTAAGAAATGGATACATTTCAGCTTTAGACCTAGTTTTTACAGTCATTATGTCATTACCCAACTCTTCCTGCTTTAGCTGTTACGGCTTGTGTGTCTCATAGCTGTATTTCAACATTGCTATTATTATGCCTTCCAAGTAATGTGAATATATTACCTTCATCCATTCCATGGACGCATCATTCACTGCTGTTTAGTCCTGCAGATCAGAGACTCAGAATCACTGTGCTGTTTTATCTAGTGCAGGCCAGTGCTGATGGAGACCGGGACACACTTTTTGGGTTCGATTCATAGATTTAGGTCTTTCCACATGTGTAGCTAAAACGGCTGCACCCCATCCCTACTGCTTAACAGGGTTAATAATACTAGCATCTAAAAGTTTGTTTATAGAAAAATCATTATTTTATAATGTCCAGTATTGGCTTGCCATCAATGCTATTAAAGGCAAAAGAGAATGAAAAGAATTGTACAGTACGAGTTCATTTTTTACTCTGTTATTGAAAAAGGGAACGTATCTTAACGCATGAGAACTCTCTAAGCTACGCGCCCGTCCCGCCTGTCTGGTTTATTGTGCTTAGTCTGCTACGTTGTGGAGATATAAACATCTTTCAGTCATACGTCTGTCTTACCTGGTGTTGTGGAAACCCATTCGGACCCCCTCGCTGAAAATATTGTTATATTTACTAACGTGATGACAATTCGCCCCAGCCCAACATGGTCTCATTATGATAGGCTGTTTTATTTTTCTCGTTTTGGTGGCAGAACAGAAAAAACAGAAATGGTTTGGCCAAGCTGAACACGTAGAGATGTGAGAACATGTGAGAAGAAACTCATTCTGGTTTCTGCACTAGCTTGGATACCCAGAGTGTGACAAAATATTAAACTTGGCCGTTGATGTCTATTGTTGTCAATGTGTTTGTTTTTATTTATTTTTTCTGATTATTCTGTAAATGATATGCCTATTACTTCAGTACGTATGTGTTTGTGGGCAAAAAAATGTATGTCTTAGTACATATATTGTTCTGAATTGTTTTATAAAATTCCTGTACAGCAATAAAGCACAACAGTGTCAGTCTACTGAAGTAAAAAGAAACAAATGGCGTCATTTCTTGGTGAGAAAAAAATGAAATTCTCAACATCACTGAAACCAGCAACTCATATATGATCTGTGAAATATATTAAATGCAATTTATTCACGATGATCTTTCTGGCGACATAAAGCCAGTATCGTAATTTGAATGCGCTTTTTTTGGGCCATTAGGTTGATAAATGAAAATGATTCATTTTTCCTTTTGATTATTTAGTGAGAAACGATGTGCATTGATACATTAAACATTTTAAATTTCTCTGGAAACCTTGGTGGCCATTTTAAACCATTTCATATACATGCTATAAATATTAAAGACCAGATACCATGTTTCCTATATCAGCCCTGTTTCCAGGTCACCAAGTTTAACTGTGACCGTTAAACGGTTATTGTACGTTTCAACATCACAATGTTCTGCATGCTGAACTGTAAAGAGAAGATTACAATCTTCTAAACAAGCTGAAATGAAGGTTTTCCTCCTGCCTGACTGAAACATCAAACATCCGGAGTTCCGCAACCAGTGCTTGTGTGTGTTGTGTAAAATATTGCATAATGTGGAGATGTGAATGAAGGTGTGTGTGTTTACTGTGAGATGGTGCTGGGCTGGGTGCAGCGCTTGTGTAAGCTGATTACACTCTTATCGCTCACTGGGCCATAAAGACAAGCAAAGACTCGTAAATCAGACCACACACACACGCATCCAAGTCACATGTCCAAAACAACGTAGCACGCTCTCCAACTGTAAACAGAATTTGCTACAACGTCACGCCCTTGCAATATATGCAATCAGGGCAACACAAGTTTCATTCCCCAATGCGCAAAAAACGCAGAACAGATGGTATTTGTAACCATGAAAGCAGCATTAATGAAGGCCTTCATTCTATATGACGCCTCCCACATCAAGTGTGTTTGCTGATGGGGAGTATGTCATTTGCTCACACTAGTCATATCAATGCGGTTTATCTGCTTTTTCCAATGAAGGGAGGGCGGGGCTAAAGGATCTCAGTGGATCTTTATTTGTTTGGAAATATGTGGCTGTATTGATTACACATTTAGGAACAGCAGCGTACCTGCCACACGTCCTATCAGTAGATCAATGCTGTTGGGTTAAAATGAAATGGTTATAATGTGAGAATCATTAAAGACAGTTGATAAGCTTTTATAAGTGTCGTTTATAAGACATTTCCTCGACATCTATTATAAGAGTAAGAAGATGATTTAGTCTCGTCTTCTCATGCCATCTGCTTGTGTTGACACATTTAGCAGGTTGAGGAGGAAAAGCGTCTCTTATTCCGGATGGGAGCTGGATTTCCAAGGATTTTCTTCCAATCAGTTGGAGCTCAGGGCTGAAAGGGACAAGGGCAGATGGTGAGAGCAATCGTGGACATAGATAACCCTCAGTGACCATTTCGTCAAACTTCAAGGAAAACCCGTCTCAGCTTCTCAAGACAGAGAAAAACTGCTTCACACCAAAGGAAATGAATATAATTGGTAATTGTTCACACAAAATGTTTCCTTTATATTCCAGCACTGATTGTGAAGTACAGTGTGTAGCTATTTAAATGAGTTCTGAAAAGCTGAGAGTTCTGCTTATTGTTAGCGAAGTATTATCAAAACGGACATTATAAATCTAAAAATGTTCTACATCTTTTTTACACCTTAAGAAAAAAGTACTAACAGATGTGTGTAAATATGTTTGAAAATCATAAATGATAGTAAAATATGTTTACATGTACAAAATTTATACATTTTAGTACAAAAACAGTTATTAAAACTCGCTTTTGCATAGTTCTGAATGCAATTTCAGAATTTCTGAAGATGTATAGAACTATAAATGTTTATATTTACAGACATAATGCTAATATTAAACATGCAGTGACAAAACTCAGACCCTCAAATCCAAAACAGAGCCTGTATTGAGGAATGCAGTTTTCATTGTAATATGCCTACACACGCATGCCTACATGCCCCTTTGTTTTAAATCAAGATGACTGCGGCAACAGATTGAGCACAGACCATTAGCAGGAAAAGCATTGTAAGAAAACTCAAGTCTGTCAGAATCATTATTTTGCTCAACAAGTGTGAAGAAGATGCATAAGAGTGAGGAGAATTGCCTTTTACACAGTCTGGGCAGGAAGAAACCTGCGTAATGATGCTGCTAGCGTGTCCTTTGACTGTAGGAACTCGGCTAGCAAGTGTGTGAGTTCCCATAGGGAAATGCTTTTAATGAGAAAGGATCCGGCACTTAATTTGCATCAATGAATATTCCTCTAGCATATTCTTGCTTAGGGCAATACAATCACCAATACAGGCACACGTTTTTAGTGCAAAACATCACTGAAACTAGAACTGTAGTTCCGTATACATATGTTGTTTTAGAAAAGATAGTTCAACCTGGACAGGTTGGTGGATTGGCTGGTTTTGAAAGGTTTTTAAGCCAATTTTGGATTAGCGCTCCAGCAAACAAACAATCTTGGCAAACCAGCTGAATTACTTGAAGGCTAGTTTAGTCAGACCAGTTTAGGCCGATTTAAGTATTTTTTTCTCTCAGCTAAAGTTATTATGATACTTATATTGTTGCCTGGCTTATGGGACTGTATGGCACAGGCAAATATGTGGTTGTACTGAATGTTACCACTGCCTTACTGCAAAAACCACTTATCACAACAGACCCCACGCATTGAAAAACCATAGACCACCCTTAGATGGGTCATTAGCAGCTTTAGATGTGCAGTTAGCTGCTGTATTGTCTTTTAGTGCTAACTTGTAACAGCTGGGTAGACACAGTTAACCCCTCACCTATCCCTACAGCCAGTGATTATTCATATGCCAGTGGGCTTTTATAGGAGGCATGTGGACCACAGGTCAAAGGTCACCAGCAATATAGAGGCAGAAATGAAGCATGCAGGTGTTGAAGATGAAAATGACTTCACCCCAGTCATGTGACGGTGTTCTCCTGTGGTATTAATCAGCAGTGCGTATGTACTGCTTAATAGCTGAAACTGTTACAGACTGCGAGACCATTTAAAAAAGGATAAAGGGCACAGGAGGTAGAGAAAGCATCATTAGAAAGCCAGCAGGCATATAGTGTGAAGTGTGATGTCCTTTGGTGCAGCGGTGTGGGTGTGATGTCATTTAACCCACTTGTGTCTATGTGGCTGTGCTACACCGTGACTATAGTTACACCTAAAAGGTGTCATATGACATAAAGAAGGTACATATATCTTATATGTTCTATATATAGATATTATAAATATCTGATGAAGCCTTATTGTGTTTATAAATATTAAAATAAACATTTTAATAAACACTGGTGTTCCTAGTATTTTATATGAAACATGGTAACAATTGTAAATTATATTTTGAAAATATATGGTTACCATGTTTCATATAAAATATTATGAATGCCAGTGTTTATTAAAATGTTTATTTTAATATTTATTATTTTTATACTTCAAAGGCCATTAATGTGTTAGACATGTAAATAGAGTGACACTGCTCTGCAACAAAAATACCAGTCAGCTATTGGTAAAGAAATCATAGCGTAATTGAATCTAGAATGTTGTAGTTTGGCAGTTGAAATAATATTAACTCACTTAGGAATTTGCTGCCCAGAGTTCGGGATTGAATAGAATGTTGTGGGTTTACTTCGGAATGTCATCAGAAATACTTAGCATTTCCGGAATGTTGAGGGTTTGGCTATTGTGGTTTTTCCTAAATGCAGCTGGCAATGTTGAAGTTATAAGCCAACACCTGAAATTTTTGTCTGTTTAATAATGAGGTAAAACGGATGAGAAGTAGTCTTTTACAGCTGGGGAAAAAATATTATTGAGTCAAAGAAAATCTTCAGTGATTAAGTCTCAGAATGAGATTCAAACATGGTCATTTTTTTGTAATATTACTGGATGTCTGAGGAAAATATGTTCAAAATAAAACATTACTATGCCCTTTAATAGTAGCTACACAGTGAGTCTTGATGCTTCCATTAATGTCTGTGGATTGTGAATTGGATTCACAAGCAGACATGAGGCAACCCTGCAATAGATTTTTATCCTCTCAGGGCAGAAAGGAGACGAGCTTAAGAGGGAAATGGACTGAATGAATGAAATTGAGACCATGAATAAAGCAGGAGAGGGTGGCAGTATTTCTGAAAACAGCTCCACCTTATATTGAACAAAAACAGAGACGCTATGTACAGACATCTGTCACAGGATATGAGCAACAAATTTCTGTATCCAGTAAATATTTTCTGCCCATTTTCTGTTTTTTATACTTCAGATTTTTTGTTTATACTCCCATGTCATTCCTATCCAGTTATTTTCCTTGGATTTTTGAAAAACCTTAAGACAGTTTTTTCTTTTTTTTTTTTGCTTACCGCAGTTTATAGCATCTGGCTCCAAAAGCAACACAAAAATTAAAAAAGCACCAATAAAACACTATAAAATGGTTTATTAGTCTTTGTGTGAGGAACAGATCATAGTTTAAATCTTTTGAAAATCAACGCTTGGCCAGAACTTTACAAACTTTTCCATTTTTGCATTTTTAAGTTAGCTTTCGTGCAATTGTTTTTGACATGCAACAAACCAACAGTGTTTGCCGTCAATCACATGAAACTTAGCATGGAATATCAGCCTGGATTTTTTTTTACAAAATCGGAACGTGGACGTGACTTGGATTGATGTTCCGTGAAGGAACATAAGAGTCTGAAACAAAATGAGGGTTAGTAAATAATGACATGACCATAAGTAACCACAAACCATGCCATGCCAAGCCAAGCCATGACCTTCAGTCACAGCATAAAAACCAAAGAACAGCACATGATTACCTGACAGTACCTCAGTCCATCTGCTGTCAGCAAATACCTCACGTACATGGAAATAAACAATCACTATTTTCAGTGCCCTTAGCGACTACACAAACGTTCTGTCCCTCACGTATGTCTTTACATGCTGAAACGTTCTCTGTGAATACTGGGGCTGTAAGTACTTGTTTTTGTATTAGATTAGGTGCATCTAAATGTCTTTGTGGTGTTTAACCTTTTCATGTGGAAAAGAATGGACTGCCGATGCTGAAGCGTCTGCGCCTGTCCGCCCGGCATAAAATCAGATTTATTAACCCGCGTTCATCAGACGATTGAGTTACTGTACAGGAAGTGTTGCTTTTGGTGTTTGGAGTTTCAAATTAAATCAGTCCACTGTAAAAACGGCACAGTGGATTAATTTAATCCTAATGCAATCAGAGGCGCTTGTTGGGCGGCTGTGTCGGTTTGGTGAGGCAGACTGCCGTTGTGTTGCAGGCCTTTTGCTTCACGCCAACAGAGCCTCAATGAACGCCAGATCAATTTATACGGCTGTGAGAGATTCGCCTGGAATCTTTTTAAAAACTCACGTGATGAAGCTTTTGTTTGGAGTCCACTGTGATGCGTCTGGTTTTTGTTGTCTTTGCCTGATCTTTGACGCTTCACTTTGATTCGATTTAGGAAGAGGGATGCAATTCAAGTCTTCACGCCAAACGTGAAATGTTGTGTAATGATATGAAGACAAATACATACATAGATTTGGTTTTCTTATATGCTTTTTTATGCACATAACACTTTTGTTGTATTTTAATTGAAAACCCAACTACAAAGCCAAGAAATTCTGTACTAAACACAGTTTACGCTACACAATTACCCTCAATATTACTTTGATCTAACATAGTTTACTTTACAGCTTTACAATGTTGCAATTTACACACCTGAATCTGCTATTTGGTTCTAACAAGTGGTGGAAATGACCCTTGTTGGCTACATTTTATATTTAAACTGTAAAAATATAAACACCATATTTATATATGGAATTTGTATTGCATTTTAAGACTGTAACATTGATAAATGATGAACCCTTAAAATTTGCTGGACCTGGACTTATTTCCAGCCCTGTTTATAACAAACATCTTCATTTGATAAATTGCACTATTTTAAATAGTTTTAATTATTAGCATCAATGGCAGGAAACATTCCTGGTTGCTAAGACACCTTTCAGAAGAAGTTCCTAAATAAAGAAAATTTACTTCTTAAAGTCTATAAAAGCTTTATCTATCACAAAGGACTGTATGCATAGTAAAAGTTCTTTATAGAACCATATACAGCCCAAAAAGTACCCTTTAGGAACCTTTATTTATACAGCACACTGCTGCTTTAAGCTATAAAATTTCACACAAACATCTCTTTTAAATAAAATGATTACAGACGGGAATATTGCAATGTTAATTGCAACATGAAAAAGAAAAACAGGATGGTTAAAAATACCTCAGAGAAAACAAACAATTTTATCACTCTTTTCTCGGCCTCCAGCGGTCGCAGTCATATAGCCAAGACTGCAATAAACATTTCTTAAAGATCTAAAGCTCTATAGAGCAACTAAACGACAACATAATACATAACAACGTAAGGAGAGCGTGGCCCCTGCTGATGCAAGACTACATCAGATCGGAAAAACACATTCATTCCCCAGACAACAGCAATAGCATGTTCCCAGAAATATACTCTGCCGCTCAGACTCTGAGGAACATGGGTAAAAACTGTCCTCAGGTATTGACTTCTAAGTATTAGGCACTAAGAAAATAGCAGAGGCAATCAAAACTCACAGGTTTAGATTAGATACATGGGGAAAAACAAGACTGGAGAAAATACAAGAATTTTTCTTTCTGTGTTATCATCGCTGTTGTTGTTTTTCAATTTGATTGTGGGATGGAGAGTGTGACGGACACACATTCGTCAGTCTCTGTGGTTCTCCTTAAAATATAAACAAGAACTATGAAATAAACAACAAACTGTTTTCTCCTGATCTTTCAGAACCGCAGTGACACCGATTCTGCTGACCAAAATTCCACTAGGACGTAAGTCTTAGATCTGAATCCACACACACTGATTGCTTGGACGATTCCCGGCCTTTGTGGACAGACGCTCTTGAAATGTGATCAACTCTGACGTTATTGCAACGTTTCTGTGGGTTTTCAAGATTGTGAAATGTCCATTTCAAAGAAGAAAGAAGAGTAACTGTCTGTATTTGTGCGTCTGTGTGGGTGGCTGTTTGATTATGCAAAATCCGAGGTATGTGTTGAGATTATGCAAAACCGATCGCATTTCCTTCTTCAGTAATCCTTGTATGAGAGATTATTAGACAAGATTAGTTCATTTTTAGCTGATTATTAGAAATATCTTGTCATTATGGTAAGATATAGCTGCGTTTACTTAGTGTGAGGCAAAATGTATTTAATTGTCGTACGTGGCTGTTTTTTAAAGCTCTGCTTTCTTGTGTGTTTATAATGGTATGATGAGTGTGAATACTATTATAGTCAGTATTCAAATCACCTGCTCTGTGAAATCTTCCTGTTATTATGCATAAACTGTAGGTCTTGTTTTTGTGTCAACTGTTAAAATTTAGTGCAATTAAAGGTTTATTTATTTGCATTCTTTGTTAAATATCAGTTAGATAAGCTTACTTCCCAGGCATAAATCCATAAAACACTGATCTGATCATTAATCATGGATATGAGGTCAGGGAAAACCATCTTAAGATTTGCTCATTGTTTATGAATATACATAGTTTTGTGTATTGCTTGTTTTTATAATTTTGATGCTGTTAACAAGGATGTCTATGAAAAGGTGAACTGTATGTATGTTGCATGTGTAGCTCTACTGGTAGAGTACTGTCCAATTAGATTCAATGTTGATTAACCTAAATAAGGAACATTTATGATCTCTTTATGTCTCTCTCTCTCTCACACACTCTCTCTCTCTCACACACACACACACACAAGCTGTGGACTTTCTTAATTGTGTCTGTTCTGATGTACTTCACATGGCTGTTCGGAGGCCTGTGAAACAGCATCTATCACATTCACTCTGCACAAAGTCTTATTCATAAACACTCTGTCAAAGTCAGGCATTTATATTGCTGTAAGAGTTCAATATATGTCCGTCTCACGCATGAAAACACAACGACACCAGTTTCAATGAATGTCCAGCTTTAGAATTTCAATAAACCTCCTTGTATTTGTTAGTGCCTGGGTTAACAGTCAACAACAAATGCTGACAGAAAGTTATTGCTTTTCCAGCCTCCAACAGAGTTTAGCTGGTATGTGATAACCACACTAAGCCTTAAATGCTGTGTGTGTGTGTGTGTGTGTGTGTGTGTGTGTGTGTGTGTTCGTGTTCTTTAATATCTGTAAGTATTTTACCTATTTTCCTTTACTGTTGCATTACTTTGATATCAGGATAAGACATACGCATTAACAAATTGGATTAGCATTTAAAACACTTCCAAGCACAAAGAAATCATTCTGAGATGTTGAGGAATTTGTGTTTTGATCTTACAAAAGTGCTTTAGAAACTGAGGAACAAAAGAAAGCTAAAATGCAACTTAGAAATAAAAGGCTGTGAGAAAAACATTAACACTGGCCACTTATTTACTTGTTTTTTATCATTAAAGTTATTAACTGAGTTGCTGTCATGGTGATAGCTGCATGTTTGTTTGAGATAAACTGATATAATAGATTATATGTGATTATAGAACTGGTTAAGTTCAAGTTATTAGTCTCTGCATGTGGTGTCCAATACTTGGACTGATAGTTAAAACTTAATCAACATGAAAATTAATTTTTTTGGCAAAATGCAGGTCACAGCACATGTAAGACAAACCAGATACAATGTGCTTTTATTGCTCATATTTTCACCTCTTACGTACAGTTACAGTAGCTAATGTACAGTATGTTATCTCCCATGATGGTGTTCTGACCTTTGAATGCATTTAAAGGGCAGCAGGTACAGTATGCGACTAACAGTGAGGACCCCAGCAGTGGACCAGGTGACATTTTAAGGCCAACATTGAAATGGATGCAAAGCAGGTGCAAGCGTTATCTTGTGAAGAGCGGCTGTTGTTCTCTATCTGAGGTGAGATTTCCATTAGTCTGAGGGAAATTTGACTGTTAGTTGTTTTTTAGGTGCTTTTTCTTCAGTCTTCCTGATGTCTGTTACAATTGGAAGAATGAAAGTGAAAGACATTGTGTTCAATCCAAACAACAATTCTGTGAAACAACTCCACACCCTGTTCAATGTACCGGCTCAGTTCAAAGCTAAAGTAATGGCTACAAAGCCTTACTCTACAAGGCAATCTCTCTCTTACAAATGCATAGACAGACAGACACATATAATCAAGTCAAGTCAGAAAGTGTTTATTTGTCATTTGAGCAGATCACACAGTGTCCTAACCAAATGATAAAATCTTGTAAATCGTTGTTGTTGTTCTAACCAGCCTTGACTGCAACAAGCAACAATATTTTTCCACTGGCTTGGTTGCTTGGACTTAATCTGATGTCATTGGTGCTGAATAATGTATTTGTGCAGTATATTATCCATAAGATGTATTCTATAGCTGTTATTTACATTGTGTGCAGCATTTTTACAAACAGCAAAACTTTGAAAGGTAGCATTTTGAAACATCACACCAGACAATATTATATACAGAATATTGACTCTTCTATGTATAAAATCTTGTAAACATAAACACTAAAGATTGCATTGCAATTTAACAAATTGAGAGTATTTTAATGTTACAATAACTGCTATTAGTAACAGAATTACGTATGTAATTTGTGGGAAATGACATTCCCACAAAATGACAGATTTATTGTAAGTGCCCTTTGTTGTGCAACAACAGTAAATACACCTGTAAATAAAAAGATAAGTAAGCGACAATATAATAGCCGCCATCAGGACGTGACAAGAAGTTTACATTGTGTTAAATCACCAGGGTGAAGCTGGTCTACTGTGTGACATCATCCTTATCTTGGCCAGTTAAATGCCAGTTCTATCCCCAGTGCTGTAGGTGTGAGTTTAGCCTGATGCCACCTGACAGGTTAACAGCTTTGATCTGCTCTCATTGTCTCGCTACACCAGCTTAAAAGGAATTTCTCAGATTTCTCCTGATTCACAGGAAAAAGCAGTGGGATGATTTGCATTCAAGTAGCTAAATGTAAAGCCCATGAACAGTGTTTACGGCACTGTTTCTCCTGTGAAAAGGTTACATTTGCCTCTCGGGAACAGACGATGATGTCATGGGAAAACAACATAAGCAGCCACACCCACAGTACAGCTGTTAATGTGATGTTGTGACTATAAAGTACCTTGTGCTTTGTACAGATTTCTGTGTAAAGATTTTGAGATAACAACAAATGAAGAAATGTGGAAGCAAACTATACTCTTCTAGAGATTTAAACAGACCTCTAACCTGCAGTAAACTTTGGTGCATAATATGTCCTACATCTTTAATGCAATGACATGAATCATACCTCAGGTTGTGAGAGATTTGGGCTGTTTTGTTTCAGTTTAAGTTATTGAAATTATCTTTTTTTTTGGCTGGTGGACCATGAAACAGGCATCAAAATGTTGACCTGGTTGGAGGGCTATTTTGACTTGAAGCAGTAGGCAACACACCCGTAGCAACCACTACAGAACACCTTTGCAACCACAGGAAAACACTCTAGAAACCTCTTTCTGTCAGGTCACGTGACAATATCAGTTTACACAACAGCAATACTGGAGCCACGGCGCTCTTGCCCTGTTCATCCTCTATGTACACATATGAGCGTGTGACTGCCTGCAGTATAACAGAGATAAGAGAGGCCCAGGCATGTGCTCCAGTCACCTGTTCTGACCATTCTCATTTCTTATCTAAACATCTTCCTGCCGGTCGAAAATCTCCAGAGTCACACCAGCAATTAAGGTTCCCAGCTGCTCTGTGGCCTCGTCTATTTACAAACGTCTCTGCATTTCCTCAGAGGGATTGCTGGACCCTCTATACACGTTTCCTTAAATGACACAGGAATTACAGTAAGCACAGCCTCACACAAGCTTTTTGTTTGCCTCAGTCGGCTGCTTTGTGGAACTGTGCAGTATATGTAACCATAGCCAACACATGACAACATATTCTGAGGTAATTGCTGTAGGCTACATAAACGTGGCTTCTAAAATTCTTACACATGTTTCTGGCATAGGACAACATAAGAATGCTATCAAATCCCCACATTATAGCACATGCTATAAATTCTTAATATCATGGGTCTTGCATGATGAAACTTAATGGCATATTTCTGCGTTTTGTCTGTTCATGTTCTGTGCCTGATGTTTTATTAACCTATTGTGTCTCAGTGCTTGACCATTGTGAGTTCAGCTAAAAGCTTGAAACATAAAACTTCAGTAATATAAGCTTTTGGCATTCATCTTAATATTAAAATATTTGGAACTGACATTAGACTCACACATAATAATAATAATAAATAATAATAGTTATATTTTAATTCATATTGTAAGCGTTCAATTTTATTGATTCACTTGATCCAGCTACTCAGTGTACTATAAAAACAAACAGCATTTTCTAACCCATAGATCAGTGAGATTAATTCCTTTAAGTTCTCACACACTTCTCTGATCGTCCAAATGTTCCTGGTTTACAGTGATGTTGTGTGCAGGGAATGCCATATGCCATGTACGGCACACAACAACAGTTGGGAAAAACAGAGCTGTGGGGTGGGGGTGGTTCAAACAAACAGGAAGTCCTGAGGAAAAAAATCAATATGATCACTCAAGACCACCATTAGATACCCGGGTGGGGAGCAGACTGGGTGGGGCAGCTGAGGTACAAAGGGGGAAAGCTTGTTAAACCACCGCTAATACCAGCCTGACCCATGTTTACTCTTTCCCCTACACCTGACCGATCCCTTACTCTATATTGTATAAGCCACACTAAACCGCTCACCCTTCACCCCTACAACATTGTTGGATTATGAGTTTACAACATAAGATACAAAGCAGACATGAGTTAAAAGGCTAAACAGTGCAGCTGTACCATCAAAGAGCTTTTTCTACTGAAATCACACCAAGAGCAAATCGCCAACAATTTCCCCCTCATAACAATTCATGCACCATATTGTACAATTTATGAACTGAAATTCATACTTTCAGATTGCAAGTGTTGTGTGTGAATATTTCTTTAGCCTTATGTAGATCTTAAAGAACAATCTTTTACTTTTTTCAGCAGTCACAAACCTTTTTTAAAACGGCCACTTAAGTGTTTGAAATGGTTCACCTTTTGACATTTCTGTTTGAAATGTAGTACAATTTCCAGGTAATTGTCAATAATTACTAAGACAAGCGATTGTTCCAACTCTCAACTTTTTTTCAAGAGCAGCGAATGACCCAAATCAACAACATTTTGACAGCGTGCTGAGCGTTTAAACTACAGACAATTAGGGAACAAGCTGCACACAGGTGAGACATTATGAGGTGAGACACAGGTGAGACATTATAAGAAAGGCATTGGAGTCTGCTTGGGTTTGATTCATTCTCTTTGTATCCAATACATCCCAATCACACACTCAGACTTCAACTGATAGTCTCGTACAATTAATCACAAAACCCCCTTTCCATGCCTCTCCATTTATGATCTAATGTGTGGCCAGTCAAATCTATCAATCCATCCTGCATTTCCCAATTATCCCCCTGCAATCACAAATGCACACATGCGTGCACAGCATGGGTTCTGCTGGCATTGGAGCAGTATGCTTTCATCTGATTTATTTCTGTTTTCATGGAAACGGCTAGAAGGCCATTTTGTGTGGGTTGAAAGGTCTTCCATTACAGGTGTGGGGGGCGGGGAGAGAGTTAAGGGCTAGGGGTGTAATTGCTCTCAAACTGCCCCTTGATGCTGTGGTAATAACAGTCCAGATCACCCCAGACCTTCTGGCCTCCTCAGCCATGGTCCCCCTCTCCGGGTCACCTTTGTTGTAAATTAGCCCCGCCCCATTTTAGTTGTTTCAAACAACAATTGCCATTTTCTCACCCTTAGCTACATCGCTCCCCAAGGAGCAATTAGGAGCAAGTGTGCTGGCTGGAGATTACCTGAAATGTCACTTTACCTGTAAATGCCAGAGGAAGAAAAGTGAGGTGCTTTCCAACTGCACCCAGAACATCCATCTTCTCTGCACAGCAACGTAATTGACAAACAAACACACTGGGTTCATGTACAGTCAACCAAATAGGCAGCACAAACAGGTAAATTCAATTCAATGACAAACACAAGGAATCAATACACTCTAAAGCACACATACACCTACACACATACAAACACGTGCAGCTGGCCCCGGCCCCTGCTTGTTCTCTAGACTGGTTTTCCCCAGAGATGCACTTCATTTTCCTGTTGCTAATAAGCTAAGACTATGGCCCTATTTGCACTTGGTATTAACATCCATCTCGGGTTATCCAATCACAAGCGATCAGTGCTAAATATGGGTGTAAAAAGGGTCCACAATGTTACCCAATCCACATTTACCTGTACCTGTAGTCATCATGCATGTGAACACGCTTCATTTATAGTGTGGAAACAAATCTGAGCGCATTGGTCTGTCATTAATAAATATAAATAAGACCGCGTATGTATGGAGCTTTTTCCATTTGTGTCTCATCAATATTCAGTGATCAATGTTTTTGTCTGCATTTAAAGCACTTTTAGACCTTATTTTCTGCCATAATGTGTTCTTCATGTTTAGAAACAGTCAGACAACAAGGAATCTGATTTGTTGATCATGTTCATTCAGTCCACACAGCACACAAACATCATGTAGTAAAATAGCAGTAAGTTATTTTAACATTAATCGCTTCCAGCCTGCTGAGCTAAATCAGTTATTAGCATTAGTGTAAGTGGTTCTTAACCAATCAAAATAAAAGCTAATGAAAATGCTAAAAAACAAACATGGGTAAAACTGTGAGATAATTAACAACTTTTTAAAGGTAGAAAACGTTTCCAATATTTTATTGTTGACATAAAATCTGTCCATTTTTAAACATTTTTTTTAAATATTTGGTGTATTCAACTCAAAACAATATCAATACATTTCAAAGCTTGATTTTTATATATTTATTATTTGTATTTATTTTCAGTTATACATATTTTTTGCCCTTTACTGGATAGGTCAGGGAAGCAGACAGGAAGTAGCAGGGGAGGAGAGATGAGATCGTGTTTGGGAAGGGCCCTTGAGTCTGGACTTGAACCCGGGTCACCTCAAGCGCTATTGCGTTAAAATGTCAAAGCACCACCCACAAGCCTATGACTCCAACCAATGGTTGAGTTCAGGGGTATTTTTGTTTCCTTTGTAGGCTAAACAATTTCGTGCCTGATGTAAACTCAGTTGAGAACGACTGCTCTGATATTATAATAACAATATTGCTGTGCTGGTTTTAAGATCTCAACTTAACCATGTTAAATTCAGCTTTATCAACTCAGTATCTCCCCTGAGTATTTCTGTATGACTGACTTCACAAAGGGCCTCATTGTACGCAGCCTGTTTCTGTTCAGAATGCTGTAGACAGTATTGATCCGAATCTTTGTTACCCTCAGCTGTTTTGGGAAATAGGATGCAACATGAGCCCGTATCTCTAAACAATATGATGATGGAGGCACATACTGTAGAAAATCAGTCAGAGTGACATGTTACAGTGAAGGCTTTGGACAGGAGGCAGGAGAAACAACACGCTTGGGCAATACAGCTGAGGTCATGGCTGCGGTTACCAAGGAAACAATGCCGCTGTTACAAACCATATTTAATAAACTGTCTACAGTTTCTTTTTGTGTGTTTTTATGTTTAATGAAGCACATGTTTAAAATAAACTTATTTCAGCACTAGGATTATGTATAAACGTCAGACTGGCGATAGCCTCTTTCTAATAGCATGTGTGAATGTTATATATAGGATTTGTGTTGATTACTTTGCTAACATTAACCCTTCGCTATTAAAGCCCATTACACATCTCTCTGGGGATTTCGCAGCTGGCAGACAAAATACCTCAGACTTCACCCTCATCTCAGTTACCCGCGCTCACTCAGCACCATCACATTGTGCTAATTGCTCTGTTAATTAGTTTAATTATTGAAGACCTCTGCAGTGCTTCTCTGAGGCTGCTGACGATTTACTGCACGCTAAAAGAGAAAGAGCTGCCGGCTTGTTTCTGTCGATCAAACCAATACCACACGCACACAGATATTCACGACACGTTCAGTCAAATAACAATTATCTGAGGCCACATAGGTGAGCAGAATCTGGGAGCTGCAATTGGTGTTTAAGGATTTGTTTAGTTAAAGGCATAAATGTTCAGAGCAGGTTTTGAACAGGGTTGAGCAATATAGACTAAAAATTATTTTTTACTCAAACCTTTGAAGATAAAATGTTTTAAAAGGTTGGTTTTTGCACCACTCGCTGTATATTCAAACATGAACAGAAACACATTAAAGTGTGCAGTCTAGTTAAAAATGATTAAGATTTATGTCTTTTATTCATTCATTTATAAGCAACTTAAGTGTTCATATAATAATCAACATTTTTTAATAATACTGCAAATGCATCATTGAATTATTAAATTCAGTTTGCATTGATTACTTGCAAAAAGCAGTTAGAATCAATTTAAATTAATATATTAAATTTAACTCAGACACGGTTTGTACTAAAACCAAATGCATCATAAAAATGAAACAGGGTTAAACAACGTCAGCCTGTACAACTGTATTTCTGACACGGTTTGTAAGCGTATCCTTTTATGGTCTGTTAGGCTGTCCATTGTATATAATGAATTTTTGTGGCTTACCTTTTATCTCCAGACATGTCTTGAAATGAAGTATGATTATAAAAATAGTGGCAGACGCATCTATTAGAAAAGGGGCCGACTGGGGCCCTTGATTGACGGCCCCTCAGAGCGGTGTGGAGAAACTGTACTCATCTTTAATTGAAAATTGAGACAGTGTCGAAATGAAAATATTGATTCCTGCATTGGGTAGACGGAGGCCTGAGACTCCTGGATTTGCAGGATACAGGGACGCATTGGAGGAGGGGCGGAAAACGATTGTTGGGAAAGCGCCTCCAAAGATGAACTCGCGTGAGGGGCAGTTGATTTTGGAGTGTGAAAAACGAAGTCTGAGTATATTTATGACAGAATGAGAAATTCTATGTCATTAATAGCTCAGTTTGTGCCTGGAATTAGATGGTTTTGTTTGCTTCTCACACTTCAGAAGAACCGAAGATATCAAGGTTGTCGTATGAATGGCAGACCCCCTTAAGATGAAGTAAGATGAGGGTCTTTTGTCCCCTCAGACATATCCCTGCTTTAATCACGCACTGCTGCCTAATTAGAACCATAACTGATTTCATTACGTTTTTAATTGGATCTGAGGAGAATTGGAGGAAAAGGCTGTTGTGAGGAGAGGAGGGTTAATGAAACGTGTGAGGCTGTAAACAGGTGATCGCATCTAACCATATATCTGCAAACCAGTAAGCCAATCTAAAGTCAATAGGACAGGAAGCAATTATAGCAGAAACGTAACATAGCCATGAAGAAATGAGCCAATTAATGCTAAGAATGATATAATTACATGTGTGCAAGTCGTTGAATGAAGTCGTTTGATGACCTCAAACTCTTATTCATTCGTTTTATTTATTTATTTATTATTTAAATTGTAGCTTTTTTAAATGTGATGTAATTAGATTCTCATTAAAGCCGCATTTTGGTGTAAATTTGCTAATACTAATACTTTTACATATGTAATATTAAAATAACAGATTACAGTATTGTGGGGTGAGAATACTCATTAATTAGACATAAGAAAGAGACTTTATGTTCTCACCGTTAATCCTGTAATCTTTTAAAAGGTTTAATTCATATTGAATTAAAATATTAACGTTTAACTTCACAAAATATGTGAACAAGTATGATAATAAATTAGTTTTTACAGCTAATTCATAAAATGATGTCTTTTATCTCCAACTGCAATAAACAATCCCTTTCAGTCACCCACCTAATTAAAGTGATAAAGGTCATCTTTTTATTGCCACATACATTTTCCATTTACATACATTTACATACTTTATCATTTTATAAGATTTATATGACCTGAAAATATATTTTTGTACATATTTCTTTTTCTAAGACAGAAATGAAATGTAAATAAATAGGTGCCACAGGCTAATAACACATTGGCAGAAACATATACTGTATATGCCTGTTACTGTATGATTCCAGTCATTGTGGAAATATTACAGTTACACTGCTAACCTGGAATAAATGACACATGATTTCATAGAACTATGTACAGTGCAGTAGATTGTCGTTTTGTGTAAAGACAAACTTGCCTACCCTCACAAAAGAACAAAAAAACGAATGACTCTTTTTATCATTATTTTACAGGACAGAAGATTTGCAGGCATGTTGTCACGGTATACAGGGTTAGTGAAACCTATATTTGAAACCTGCTATTAAATCTTTTTAAATTTAAACTAATAACTTTTAGATATTAGACAGAATACAAAAATGTAAAAGGTAAAATATCAGTCCTTTGTTTGAGGCAACAGCCCCTCACCTCTCAAAAAAATTATACTTTAAGATAGTTTTAACTAGAGAAAACAATCATCTGTGTTATTGGACAAATATAGCTTGTGTGACTGTCTCCTGTGACTGTCTCTCTCTCTCTCTCTCTCTCTCTCTCTCTCTCTCTCTCTCTCTCTCTCTCTCTCTCTCTCTCTTTTCTATATCTAGCTCTCGTACACTAATTAAAACTGTTAATGGATCTAGTTAATAAGCATGTGGTTCTGCTTATAGAACTGAATGTGTTTGAAATGTTTTATATCGGCCCTGCAGCTCTTGTCTTACTGCTGTTCTCCATTCATATGGACAGTTTTCAGAACCCAGGAGCGTAAAATGAGACGTTCAGGTCTTAGATGGAGCGTTTATGGTGTCTGAATGGGAATATAATGGTTTTGGTTATGGTGGCCTCTTGTGCATGAGAGATAATGTGATTGCCGGGAGCGCCACGATCGCACTGTCCTTATGAGAGAAGCACAAAGCAGAGAAAAGCATGCTGGAGCAGTGTGTGTGTGTGTGGGGTGGGGGGGTGTCGGACGCGGCCATTGTCTTTGTTCTTATTATTAGGGAACATCATTATGCTGTAACTCCATAGTTACATGTACACAGGAGAACAAGCCCACATTTGAAGCTGACAGGCTGAATAAAAATGTAAATTGATGTATTGATCTAACCTTTGTTCAGGGGGGCTGTAGTGTGTGTGAATGTGTACAAGACAGAGTGTGAGGTGTGCAAAGCCCTCATATGAATGTCATGTTACTCACAACAATCAATATGAGTTTAAAATGTCTTTATTAGATGCATTTTAAGCCCTGTTTGTGTGTGTGTGTTAAAGTATACAGTATGTACAGTAGGTACAGTACATATGTGTGTAACTTCCTGGTTGCAATTGTAAGGTCCACTATTTTTAATTGTCCACAAACAGTGAAATATTTACAGTGAAGTATGTTGTATTGAAATGTATTGTTAGTATATTTCAGGTGGTCCCCACTGTTTAAAATGCTCATACATCGACTCATATTTTGTTCAAGGTTTAGGGTTATGGTGAATAAAAAATATTAAAAAATTAAAATTAATGTTTTATTAAAGCAAAACATTTACATCAGGGTTTCTCATTACTATACGGTAAAATCTAGGATCTAAGTTTGTGTGTGTGTGGAGGGGGGGCACAATGGTAGTCATATCTAGTACATGTACATGCAAAAAAAAGCCTGAAAGTGCAGAAATGTTTCTGTCAGGGTTACTGTATATGAAATACATAATGATATAATAATAATAATTAGTCCAGTATTAAAGCAATAGAAGTCAATGGAAGTTTAACATCATACACAGACGTGAATGTGTCCAATAAGTGCCATGGTCACAAGCATAATAACACAATAAATTCAGACAATCTGTTAATCTGCTGTGAAAAATGGGGTTTTTCCAAGAAAAGGGAAAATTTAAAGAAAAATCTTTAAAAATCTGTGTTTCCTGAACACATGCACCTGTTTGGCAGTTTTTGTGCAAATAGTTGTGTGTGTGTATGTGATGTATGTGTGTTGGCAGTATGTGTATGTGTGTGATGTATGTGTGTAGGCAGTATGTGTATGTGTGTGATGTATGTGTGTAGGGGGCATGCGTGTGTGTGTATCATCTCAGGTGATGCTCTGTAAAGGCTTTTCGTATTAACCCTTAATGCTGTTGACATTTATAGTCCCTGAAGTCTAGTGGAGGTCATTGATGGCTTTCTCTTTAAATGCCACATTGTAAAAATGACACTCTCACCTTCATATAACTGCCAACGATCCGATAAAAGCAGGATTACGACTGAACAACACATTCCTGAATACTCTGATCTTTGACCTGTCCATTTGCTCCTCACAACTTGTTTTATCTGTGCCTGTTTCACACATAAATATCCAGCACTTTAGAATTCCATCTGCGGATTTTCACGGTATTCCAGAGCATTCCTGCGATATGGCCATTAATATGACCATATATGGTCAAAAGCACCATATATGTAATCCAGCTTCTCATTGGTCCTTCCCTTTCAGCATTTCAGACCTTTTAGACCAGTGTTGCAGCCAGACTGCATAGCCAGACTTTTGATTATTGACATAAAGACATAATTACACCACAATAATAAACATTTTCCCATGAGGGAAAACCACTCAAAGTTATGGCATCAGTCCTCACAAACAAGTTGAATGTGCGTAGTTTATGATTAACACAGTAAAGTTTATGGTCCACAAATGTAAACCGGCAAATTTAGTAATTATCTGTTCCTCAAAAGAGCTCATTGTACCAACCTGGCTCTCAGTAAACACAACTTTGTTTTCAGACGCGCTGATCAAACACCTGTGTGCTATTGCTTCCAGAAATTACGTAAATCACACGCAAACGTGCAAATATTAGACTCAAGGCAACAGTTATGCAATAAGCAATTGTGTACAGTGTAATCCACACAATAAAACTGTGTCCACAGATTAATCATGGCAACAAAAAAGTTCTAATCATTTACATAAACGAACGAAGGCAAGATACGACTGTTATTTTGGCAATACTGTTTGGCAATACACTGACCTGTTTAACACATACCTGTGCATAAACTTATTAATATTGAGTGTGTCGTTAGGCTTATTTAAACTCCATCAAAAAGCATCAAACCAGACTAACTTGACCAGGCTGGGAGATCGGCTGTGATCTGAAGATATTTTTATTCAACAGCTTATGTTGTAAACTTGGACTTAAAGACACTATGAATGTGTGAATGTTTGATATTACTGTATTCTTTTGCTTTAAGTTTATGATTAATGTTAAAAGAGTGCAGAAATAGAACAAAAATAGCATGATATTGTGAAATATGCATGAAATTATTAAATCTGTATTTGCTCTTATAATGGTAATATCACAAATTTCTGCTGGGAATGTTTACCTGTGAGCAACACATGTTTCACTGTACAGCCACTGTAAATAGTGTAAAGTATTAGTTCTGTTAAACCTGCTCTGTGTTAGATGTGTCTCTTTAGCTTAACACTGGTCATTTAGTGCTTAACAAGATTTATTAGAAAGAGTAATTATAGTACATGTGGAGATAATGAAGAAGAGAGAGGAAAGAGAGAGAGAGAGAGAGAGAGAGAGAGAGAGAGAGAGAGA
>JBAJNP010001473.1:0-61276 GCA_036877545.1 Yasuhikotakia modesta
AGAAACTCTGTTACTGAGAAACTCTCATATATGCAACTGTTCCCAATGTAAATAGTGATGTTTATTATCGCTTGTACCTGAATCTAACACTCACACAAACCTGTCGAGCTTCTTCCATCTAATCAAAGTGTTTTGATCGATTCATGGGCCTTTTAAACTGTTACCACATCAAATCTCCTTACAGAACTTCTGACGTGTAAAAAACTTGCCATCCTACATACTGTACAGTCTTTGTACAAACAAACTAATGGAAAACATGATATGCATTTACTGTTTCATATATTCATATTTATGTTTTAAACACAAATTCAGCCTAGTTTATTTTATGTAGGTACAGCTAAATAAACATAACTGCGGTCTTCACTCACCTGAGAGTAATCTTTCTCTATTAATGCCTTTTTCTGGCTGTAAGTCCTGGAGGTGACAAACAAACACACATCAATGGGCAATAAAACATCGACATAAACACATGTACATAATAAACTGCGTTTTATCAGCCACTGGAGTCCAGCAACATCCAACATCTGTGCATAAACATTAGTGGATGTTCAGACAGAAATGCAAACCAGATTATTCAACAATGCAGAGTTAACAAACGTACCTCAGATCTTCCAGAAAATCAGCATCAGTTTGGTGTTTGAGTTGCAGTCGGTTTAGTTGCTCTGTGTGAATGTGTTTGATCTCTTGTGTGACTTTAACCTGCAACACAGACAATCGCAACATCTACTGATGCCACACTGACCCACACTGTGTCTATATCCATCCATCCATCTATCCATCCATCCATCCATCCGACATCTGATATGATCTGACATATGTCTACAACTTTGGTTGCATAATCAAACTAATAGGAAATAATAACCACATGTATTAACACAGACGGGAAAAGGATGAAAATAAAGATGATAGTTTAATAGTTTATCATAGTTTACTAACAATAAATACATTTTGTCCGACTCACCTTTCTCGGTGGGGGAGGCTGCATGTCTAGATCTGTAGCGAGGAAAACTTGCGGACATCTGCAGGAGGGAGAAATTCAGCGCAGGACTGTCTTATAATGCAGCGAGAACGAAGGACAAGCTGAACGTGTTGAAATGCCTTCAGACGCTCCGTTCAGCCGCACGCGTTCATCTCACCGACCTGCGCCCTCCGGTGGCGGAGACGTTTACGTGTAGAACGAATTAACGTGAAACATGAAACGTGTTCAAGCATAAACCATAAAGTGTTGTATAAAATATGAATATGTTAAGAGTTAATATAAATATAACAACTAAAGTCACTATTATTAATATTATTATTGTTATTATTATACTACACTAATAATACTCATCACAGTAAAGTTGAGTTGAGAAGTAAAGTTGAAGTAAAGTTGGTAAAGTTGAGAAGACTGTATTTTCCCTTTAAACTATTGTAAAATTTCAGTTTCTTAAGTAATATCAGACTACATTATAAATACAACATACATGATCTGCCAGTGGCTTTGTTGTTTTCTATATTTACCCAACGGTAAGATCTAGGTCTGATTACTATTTCAGAATTTGTAACGTGAACAGGTCAAAGCATAACAGGATAAACGGTGAGGATGTTAAAAATACAAAAAGACAGGAGGCGCGAGTCCATGAAAGAACAGGGGAGAATATTCCACAAACATACAGACTCACACGGGCCTGTAATCTGAGATTACTGGTCTAGTGAATCTGTTCACATGATCAGGGATTAGAATCAAAGTGTTCCAGTACTTAAATAAACGCATCAGAGTGCTGGGTTTTCATGGTCAGTGTTGCTTATCGCTCACCACTCTCATCCGACACACACCAACAATCTCAGGATTATTCTGTTCCTGTGCAGTTCTCGGATCAGTCCGATGGCTCTGCTGAAATCTGGCTGGCTCTGGAGAAAGTGTAAGTCAACATAAACGTGTACACAGAGAAATCTGACTTCAACAATCTATAAGATATGCCACAAGGTTACAACGTATTACTGGGAAAATACCAGTTTAACATTTGGATATTAATTAAGAGAGCAACCGTTTTTAGACGCATTACAGAAATGAATCAGTGATACCAAAGACTTCTTTAAAAGATGTGTTGATGAAACTCAAGACTAGCCTATAGTAATCCTCTTATTTACAGTGTTACTGTAGGTCAGTGCAGTACAGTAACAGTTCTGAGGGATTCAAGGCTGATCTATACTGTAAAAACACAGAAGAAGAGAAAGCTATAGGTGTTCACCCTTTAAAACGGATTTAAAATTGTATAGTGTTTATGATTGGCCATTATAAAACAATAACATCCAAAAACGTCCTATTTCAGCTTCAGTCCTCAAACGCTGGAAACTGAACTGGTGTGACCTCTGGATCGATGGAAGCTTTGTGTTTTATAAATCTGAAAGCAGAAGAGAATATGAGACCAGAGTGAGTCTGAAGACCACCTGTGTGAATGTGAAATCTGGACTGGAGTGTGAAGGTGAGCGTTCACACTTATCTGTGAATTCAGTGTGAATTCAGATTCAGCTTTTTATCACGGCGTAAAAAACAATCCAAAATGTGGCTTTTTGTGGATTGAAAATGTGGTCATATGAAAAGTTATCCAAAATATATTAATGTTGCTGTTTGATGATTAAGTTTAAACGTGATGTTTTGTGGGCAGGTGTAAATCCACCTGAGACTCACCCCAGAGAGAATCTGTTGATGGTTCATCTGAAGGACGGCTCGACACTGACCCTGTGTGCCAACAGTGAAGACGAGGCTCTGTAAGACTTCTAATTTTTAATGTAACTCCTCCCATTATTTCTAAAGCCCTGCCCACATGTGTCTGATTCATTTCTGTTGTGTTATGTTAGAGCCTGGAAACTCACACTTCTGGAAGCCAAAAGAAATCCAGTAAGTTTTCATTGTGCAGCTCGCAACATGAGCATCATGGGTTAGATTCCCAGGAAACACACCTAGTGATAAAACGCACAGTTTAAATGCACAGCTTTGAATAAAGTGACTAAATGCATCCACGTAATAACATGTTTGCACATTTAATTCACAACACTGCAGGTTTTTACCTACAACCCTTATGATGACACTTACCAGACCGTTCCAGTCGACAGCCATAATGCCATTTACATCATGCCTGCAGCAGGTTGTGGAGGTATTTAAACACTTATTCTGTTAAAGCACAGAGTAAATTATCTGTACTTTAGTCCTAAGTATAAGCAATGGATATATCCAAATGTATCTCTTTTTATTCAATATTTTTCATATTGACTTCATATTGACTTTATAACATTTATAATATTGTAAAAGTTACTATTACAGATGATATTATAGCATAATAATTGACCTCAAAAGTGAAACTGTCCACATTTTCTCGTTTGATAAATGCACTAATGCAAGACTGTAGAATAAATGTCGTTTTTATACTCATGACACAATAACATCACCTGAGTAAGTGAAGCGTCTCTGCAGGCGCGCAGCACGTTTGGATGCACAGCGACTCGTGTGACGGCAGCTTCGGCGAGCAGGTCGCGCTGGGGCTGCTGGCCGGAATGGCTGCAGGTGCGGCGATGCGCTCGCTGCTCTGGATGCCCTTCTGGTTCTGCTAACGACCAGCAGAAACTGATACGGCATGTTATCCTCTGTGAACGACAACTGTCCTAAAAATACATGTTTTATTATATTACATTATGTAAAAGTAGAAAATAGTTACGTTTGTTCACATCTTTAAACAGCAAAAGGTTCTTTAAAGGTTCTTTGAACCCCAAGTTTATACAGTCACTCATCCGTACAGAATGATAATGTTGTTTTTTTGCATGATGTACATAGAGCTGTTTGCCCATGAAATATTGCCCAGTTTGGTTTACAAGTAGCTTCAGTAATAGTAATACATGTGCGATGCTCTGCGGCATGAGGTTTGAGACCATCGGACCATTGACTGCTGTTCACATGTAAGATTTGCTCCTCGAAGAACTTACTGAGAAACAGAGAAAGTTAAAGAAATAAACTCACTTTAAGTTTGAGAGAAACGCCTTTGAATTGTTTTGCAGTCTCGTGTTTGACCACTAGAGGGAGACAAAGCAGCATTTGCCTGAGGTTTGCTTGCGCACCGCTGTGTTGTATTTGCATTAACACTGTTGCATTAACACTGTTGCATAAACACTGTTGTGCATTTATTCATTTAAAATGCACAGAAACGTCACAGAACCACGTGATCACAATATGTATACATCTACATAAAGAAAAAAGTTAGCCAAAATGTTTATATTTGCTAAAGGTACTTTTATTACGGCTGACTCTGAATGCTGATACAATTTTGCAGTACAAATAATGAGCATTTGTGTCGAATGGAAAAGAATGCAAAAAAATAAAAGAAATACAAACAAATGTGTGTTGAACCTTAAAATGGATTGGACCAGTTCATAACAGTCTGACAAACATTTCACTGTGTACTCAAACATGAACAGCGGTTTTGTGTCAGTATGTTAGAAACAGGTCCACGTGTCTGTGACTCACAGTATGCAAACCACACACGCTTTAAAACATGACCTCAAGAAGAAATAAATATTTGTGGATTGGGTTGATTGAATAACTCCAAGAAAACAAACTAAATCAGCAGAATAAATCAAACTTTACACGGCTAATAAAAACCCCAATAAAACTGTTAAGGGCAAGTCTGTAAACCTCTAATAAACTGCATCTGATACGTCCCTCAATATACATATGATATCTTTAAAGTGACTCTATCTTTCTTCGCTATAAGCTATAGGCTAACTATCCAAACAAGGAAACATGACAAACATTGTAACCAGGGTAAAAAAAACAACAACCTGGAGGTTCCAAATAAAAAACAGCTACAAGCAGCTCAATTTTCTCGTCTATTTCTTGTAATGCTTTTCTCTCTTTCGTCTCGAGGTGAGACGTCAACAGTGTCACCGATGTAACATCCCTGTAGCCAGCTGTAAAAATCTAGACTCTCATACACTCTGTACACGTCTGTTTAGTGACTACATGTCACGTTTAAATCTAACCATCCTGCCGACATCAGTTAGCAATTTTTGCTTACTCAGCTCATTTTTGTTCCTATTTATGTCATGTTTACAATAAAATAAAATAGGTTTAATTTCTATTAAACGGAACGTGGATCTCTGTGGAGGCAGGAGAGTAACAACACTTTGTACAAAGTGTTTTGAGTGTGAACACAAACGAAATCACCACAAAAGGTGCGATTTAACGGAAACCAAAGAAAAACAGGAACGTTGTGTTTTTAAAGTCATTCCAGTGGGTCAACAGTAACCACGGTAACCAGGGTGATGGGCGGGTTGTGTTGTACTCCCTCCGGGTGGGCGGAGCTTCTGCAGAATGTCCAGAGAGACGCTGCGAGTGCGTTTGAAAGTGACGGTAAGAGGCATCGGCACGGAAACGAGGTTGATCCTCAGCACGAACAGCCGCCTTCACTGATTGGCTGTTCTGGAGGCTTTTCCAACTTTATATCAATCACTGAAAGGAACTGAATTAAGGAAACAGATGATTCTCAAGGAGGCAGATGTATTTTTCACCACTAACAGTACTATTAAAGCATCTGTTTTCATCAGTATTTGAGGTTCGAACCCATGACCTTTGCACTGCTAACACTGCTAAAATAACACTACTAATAACACATAGATGTGAGTGTAAGCGTGTTTGTGAAGGATACTGTCCTCTCTGCTCTTGTCCTGTGAGCTCTCCATACCTGGAAGAGCCGCTGCTACACGCCGGAACAACTACAAGACAAAAAAAGTCAGATCTGAGAGTCTGATCTCTCGCTCTCCCTCACAAACACACATCAAAACACATACACACACATAACATACACACTCAGACTCACCTGTTTAACATTGTATCCGGCTTTAGCGCTAGTTTCAATAAACATTACATTCAGTTCTTTGGCTTTCCTCTCTCCTTCCTCAATAGCAACTTGCCTGCAGTGAACCAGGAAACATACAATATTATATATTATATTATACACAAACACACACACATATAATCTTTCTGAAACCTTTACACACAGAAAATGAGAACTTTTGCACAAACCTTTTATCTGCAAGATCTGTTTTGTTTCCCACTAACATAATGATGACATCACTTCCTCTCTCTGTCCGAACATCATCAATCCATTTGGTGGTCTGCTGGAATGAGTTGACATCTGTCGGGGATGTCAGAGACACTGGGTTAATTCATCCTGAAAGCTCAGAGATCTATGGGAAGAATCCAGGATCACAGACAAGGACACAAATTCCAGGAAAAACAGGGATAAAAGGAGGGGAAAGGACATTCAAAAGCTGGAAACTTGTTTGACACAAACGTGTCACAGGAAGTTGCTGCTGAAACGGTTCATCTGTTGAGAAAGAATCTACTGCAATACATATATGTCTGCAAAGCACTGTGTCCATCTGTTCTGCAACTATATGCATTTTTGTAATAAACTTACTTATTACAAAACTTATATATATAAAACAATACAGAAACGATATTTACTGTATAACTAGAATCCAAAATTGACTGCAACAGTGGGTGAATTTGACAGCCATGAGCAGCTCAATTTTTTGGTACCTAAAGGCAGTTTTAATTTACAACTGCTATTTGGCAAAAGTTTATTTAAAACCCTGTGTACAGCTACACTAACAACTGGCACTTAAAAACACTTTAAAAATTAAACCTTGAAAACACAAACATGCTCCCCAAACCAGATGTCCGGTTTGTCTTACAACTGACCTGTCAAAACAAACAAAATAAAACAAAAAAGTAACTTACAAACAAACAAATGCAAGCAAAGAAGGTGAAATTGAAAAGAGATACAAGACAAAGTAAAAGAGAAACTGTGCTGAGATGACCAACTGTCTTCCTTAAGTTTTCCATCCAGGATCCACACTCACTTGTGATGTCATAAACTACCACGGCAACCGTAGAGTCCCGGATGTAGCTGGGAATCAGACTGCGGAAACGCTCCTGTCCTGCTGTGTCCCACAGCTGCAGCCGTACCTAACCGAACATTAGCACCAGAGATCCAGCGGAGAGAGGGAGAGAGGGAGAAACAGGAAGAGGTAAGAGGGGGGAACTGGACGTAGGGTGGGTCTCAGATACCTACTTGTGATGTCATAAACTACAACAGCAGCGGCAGAGTCTCTGATGTAGCTGGGAATGAGGCTGCGGAAGCGCTCCTGTCCCGCTGTATCCCAGAGCTGCAGCCTGATCTGCACGAGTGAACAAACAAATAAAGAAACAAAGGAAAACGCGGAAAATGAAAAACGCAAAAGGAAAACAAAGATATAAGGAAAAGTAAGAATGGATAAATGCACTGAAGTATTTGGTGAGATGGGCTTCAGTTCAGAGTTTGAGGATAAATTTAAGTTAGGATAGGACTCCTGGGCTCCTAAATGTCAACAACATGTGGCATAATAATAACAACAGCAAATTAATTTTATCATTTGTTTAGAAATATCCAAAAAAAATCATAAGGTGTAATTAAAACATTTCAAACATTAAAGAAAAACATTAAGACTTTCTTCTTATAAATCCTCAGAAACATGTGTTAGAATATCTATGACTTAAAAATCAGTTACTGTGTCGCAAACGCCACAAGATGTTGACAGAGCTTAACTTGCAATAAACCTGGATTGTTTCTTTAACAGGTTAAGCATGTATGGCAGAGGGTTATGGGTAAGTGGTCTATGTTAGTCTTTAAATGAGCTCATGTTATCATGTACTGCAGATTCTCAGGGTAACACACTTCAATTGATATTGATAACTGAAGAAAACATGTATACAGCTTACATATAAACAATTAACTGCACAAAGAGAGAGAGAGTGAGACAGAAAGAGAATGAAAGAGAGAGAGACAGAGAGCTGAGGCAAGACACACCAGGTTGATAGAAATGTTGCAATTTATGTTGAGCTTTAATTCACAACAGTATATATCTAATCATTTCAACAAAGCAAAAACAAAAGCTTATCAAATTAAATGCATTTACAATCTTGTATAAAGTCCACAAAAGCACTGAACAACATTACAATAAACCTGATAAAAACCTCTTTAAAAATATCAATAAGTTTGACAATAATAATACAAATAATTAAAAACAGATTTGATATGCGATTGATTTTAATAAAAATAAATAATGTCACAGCATTTATTTTATTTTATTTCACACAGCAGTTTTAAACAAACAAAGTGCATGAAAACAATACGTCATGTGCAATTATTGGTGGAATAAAAAAACAAACAAAACAAAACTTACTGTTCTGTCCTCCAGATACATTGTTTTCGACAAGAAGTCAATTCCTATTGTGGCCTGAAAATGAAAAGCATTCAAACAAAACTTTAGCAACTAGCGGGTAACAAGTAACAGGTAAAGCTAACAGAACAGAGACTCACCTGGTACGTGTTGTCGAAACTGTCATACATAAATCTGGTAATCAAAGATGTCTTTCCAACTGCAAACCAAAATAAAACGTTATGAGGTTACCATCAAAACATCTGTATACCGCGCAACACGGGCACTAAATATGTACATGCAATAAACACACACTTCATGCAAATGCATGCACATAGTTTGAATATTTGTGTTGTCATTTCCCATTCAAACGTACAAGATTTTTCTACACAGATGTGGGCCTAGTAATGTTTTAATATAATCCCACTTGAACTGATTTCAGATTTCAACAGAACCTGCAGGACTTCTGGGGCACAAACATTCAGTGCAATGAAAATACAAAACTTTAACAACCGACCACTGCTTAAATGAAGCATGCAGCTTATTTATTCTGCTTTTGTATTATCTGGGTTCCACACATTAGGGCAATAGAACCAAAAATAGGTCCCACTGAACACACACACACACACACACACACACACACACACACACACACACACACACACACACATGGTCTCACACTCTTCCTAAGCAAAAACTCACATTCATTCACACACATACATCCTCCAGAAAACATGAACTTTTATTTATTATATGACATTTACGCACAATAACTTTCACGACACACACACACACACACACACACACACACACACACACACACATTCCTGGATATCCAAATACCATCATACTGTGAGTTACATACATTCTTGCATATTAACACACACTTTTAGAGACACACATACACAAAATCCTGGGATAGACACAAATGATGATGAGGGTAAAGCAGGACTGATCTGGACCGGCAGTGACCGACTGGTTCGGTTCGGGACTCACCGCTCTGTTCTCCCAGAAACACCAGCTTGAATTTGCGGAGCGGATTTCCGAAATCTCCTGCTCCAGACATACTGATGGACCGAATGGGTTTGTGAATGTATTACTATGACAAAAGACTCTAACCAAGAAAAAAATGATATCCTGTTGCGTTTAATTCCTCTTGGATTGAGTCTCACATAACCTCCCGTTCAGGCCCAGTTGTTCCCCGCAACCTAACTTGATCAGTAAACGACAGCTGCGTTCAGCCTATAGGGTGACTGGGATTATAATGCCCCGCCCAGCAAAAGCCTGTGGCAAAAGTTTGACATTATTTACATAACAGAACATAATTATATACATAATTATTTGCCCATATTGTACGTATCCATTCATACGTATTCAATATTTTTAAACACTTATTTCCTGCGATGGCTTCACTATATGAAATCAATCGCAGACATTTCCGAAATCTAACTTATTTAACTATTTAAAATGCATTTAGTGGAGAAATGTAAGTAAAATATGCGATTTGCAGAGAGAAGGCGGGACGACGCCAAGCTAGATTGAGCTCCGCAAACGCCACGTCACGTTTAGTTACGTCACAGCCCATGTCGTCACGTTTTATTTGTGATGCGCATTTTAAACATGGCCGCTGTTATTAGCTGTAGTATTATTTGATTTGTAGTTGAGTTAGATATATGTTTATAATTATATATTTATTGATGATTTATGAATTCATGAATCATTTATTGTTTTGTTTTTGTGGCTTCATTGAACCATTTCTTATTTTGTTTTCTTTGCAATGTGTAGCAATAACATCTGAAACTGTAATGTAGTTTACCTGTTAAACAGAGTTTAACTACATGTGATGTATAACATTTTTCCTCCGGCAGGTGGCAGTACTTGATGTTCATTCATGCGTTGGGACCAGAGAAGAAGACATTACAGTACATGCGTTTGTTCTGTTTGCGTTTAACATTTATGTTCAAATAAATAACAATGAACAGCTTACTGAAAAAGGTGTAGTATTAAGTGTTTAAAATCTTAGCTGAAGGCTTGGTTTAATGGTTTGTGTTGTTGTTATGTGTTGTTGGTATTCAAGGTCGTAGATCAGAGCAGTCCAGTGTGGTATCTGTCTGTATCTGTATTCACGGTACATTTACATATATATTATACATGCATATTTATTCTTGTATTTCATTCTCCTATCTACAGGTTTTACTGACTCAGAACACACGGTCGCTGATGTGTGCAGCAACGTTTGTACAGTAAGTGTCACTTAACTGTAAAATATATCTGTTATAATGATATAATAAAGCTTAAACCTAAAGCAATATTATTTCTCTGTTGTCACAGAAGTGGAGTATTAACTACACAGAATACGTCATGTGGTACGAGCAATAGATGCAGTGTATAAAGTCAATTATAAGCTATGATATAATCTGTAATGAATAATCAGATGACATTTCTGTGTCTTCCCAGGTGTTTTGCTGGCTAACAGACAGTACAGATCAATGCCAACACACGGCATCGGAAAATACAAACATCTTCTTCCAAAAACAGCTGTAAGACGAAAACAAATCTCACTGCAGCACTACAGTTATAATGTAGGTTATTCAACATGTTGTGTAGCTTTCAGTAACAGGTAAAATTATGTTTATGCAGCCAAAGAAGAAGAAGGACAAAGTTCAGGTGAAGCAGATCAAAGCAGCAACAGACACAGAGTTCGGTGTGCTAAACGTGTGCGTCTCAGGTTATGACATGACGCTGGTGGAACATTATTCCCAGTACATTCACAATCTCTGCAACCACCTGGACATCACAGTTGATGAAAGGTGAGACACGTTTGACATCGTCTATAATTCATGAATTATGCTGTGCTTAAATTTAATGATGTCATTTGTCATTTAAAGCTATGCCCTGCCTACGAAAAGCACAGAAGTCTTGGTGATGCAAGAACAGGGTACCAAGATGTATGTGGATGGAGTTTTGAAAACGCATGAGCGGGTTGTTCAGGTAGAGTTAGTACAAGACTCTGAGGCTGGTCCTATCAGCAATAAAACATATAATAATAACCTTATATGTCATTAGTGTATTAATGTACTGTAGCTCAGATGGTTTTTTATGCTTTATTTAGGTCAATGGGATGAAGGCAACTCTTTATCCAATATTACTGGAGGTTCTTCTAAAGAATCAGCCTGAAGGGGTTCAACTCTCAGTGAAGCAGGTACGAGTCTCACACGCTTTTATTCTCCTGTATCTGTTTACCTATGGTCTCAGTTTTATCTGACATGCTGTTTTTTTCTTCCAGCACACTGAGGCAGATTTCCAGGCACGGTTCAAAGCAAGACCCGAGCTTGAGGGACTTATTGCAAAAATGAATAATTAAAAATAAAATTGTTTATTCTATGTGTGCTGTAATTATTAAATCTGTGAAGCAATATAACATTAAATCTAATTTGTTAAATGATTCTTGTGATATTTCTGACTTATGCAAAATTCACAGTGGGAAACAGTTTTCACAGGTGCAGAGATTTTACTTTGAATTTTGGAGGATTGTACAGAAATGAATTTAACGGTTTAGTGATGGTCATATACTATTGTGCAGGGCTGTAAATAAATCACTGATTCTAACAAAAACTATAATAAATTAGACTTAAATTGTCAAAATGTTAACGGTTTTGATCGACTCTTCAGTGGAGACGCGAGGTGGCAGACTTCACAACATGTCCGTTTACGTGCCGTAACATTTTTCATCTCTAATACGTCCTTATGTAATAAATAGCGTGAGCTCAATAGGCCAGCCCAACCATTGACAAAGCTGAAAGTGCGTCACGGTTTCCTTAAATGGTATTAGAAACTCCACAAAAGAGCTGATCATTTGGTTTGTTGCAATTTCCCCAAAAAAAGCTCTGAAACCTCATGAGCAATTTCCAGTAATTCTATACAATGACATTAAACTCAAACATGGTAAAGGAGAGCAACACTTTTTAAGAACAGACTCCATTTTTATTGACAGACAGCAGTCTTACATTAAAATCTAGTAAACACACAACAAATCATACAGAAAAGCTAATAAAGACAGAACAGCAAAGCTCAACTAGCTGTATTTGCTTAACCAGTGACCCAGTTTTGGCGAGCTGCCATCATGCCTCGTTTCAGCTGTTCATACGTAACAAACATAACCACATTCCAGGAGCCTAGCCTCAGAAACGATGGCATGAATCTGAAAGAAAAAGAATGCATTAACCTTTCACACTTTCCAGCTATAACAATAAAGCAATTACAATCTGAAAAAGACTCACCCTTTGTAAAAAGCTTTTGGTCCCTCTTTAGTCAGCATAGTTACAGCACAACTGAGGGCGCTGCCGTACTGGCCTTGGGTGGAGTTCATGTATCTTGTCTTCACAACATCAACGGGAGACGCAATTACGGTGGTGAAGAAACCGGCTCCAAAAGCAGATATGAAATGACAGGGAAGATCATCTGTAGAAGAGATGCTTTAAAACATCTGACTACCTGAACGGCAGAAATAAAGTTTGCAGCGTTTCCAACAGCTTCATCTTACCGGCCATCAGTGATGATCTCAGAAGTGCATCTTTGATGAGGTCATAGGTCACCAGCTCGGTGCAGTTTACAATGGCATTCCTGGTGATGTTTGGGCCGGTTCCTTAAGCATTGAGAGAAAAAGAACCATCTAGAATTAAATTTTACTCAGGTGAGTGACAAAATAAGTGCTTTTAGTATCTCTGCCAACCTTTCCACAGCCCACGCAACCCCTCTTGCTTGGCAATGGTCCGATATGCATCCATGGTACCGTTGTAACGTTTATTGGCCCCTGAGCTGATCTGAGCCTGAAATCGAACCTTCACCACATCGGTAGGTTGCGCCACAGCAACTGCCAGCGCTCCGGTCGTACTGCCCGCCATCAGACGACTGCCAATCCCTACATCTAATAGAGAAACAGTCAAGTAAGTGTTAATGAGGACTTGCATACAAGATGGTTTCCATAAATCCTTATAAGCCCATTACAAATGTTGTGCTCCTCAGAACAACCAGAACTTACGATCAGAACCTTTGGTGTAGAACTGCTTCACAGAATCGTAGAGACCTATGCGCACAGACGCAAAGCTCATCTGACGCTGCAGTCCCGCAACCAGCCCGTTGTAGAGACTGCGCGGACCCTCGACACGAACCATGGTGCTGATCGTGCTAAACACACCGCGGTACTTCATCGGACCCAGACCTGGGTTGGCAAGACCTTTGGCTTCACCCTGAATCTGTGCAGAACAAAACAGGGGATAGAAGAAACTTTACAGAAACTAGGAATCTCCATCTTAAAGCCGACAAGGATCCAAAGTCTGCAAGGAGAACCACCAACGTCTGGACCTGCTTTTGTAGCTAGTGTAAAAAAATAAATATAGCCAAAGTCAGTATGTGTGTAACCTTAATACATTCACCTACAAATGAAAGCTTGGTTTAAGTTTCTGGGAATGGGACACATCTGAAGTGTTGTCTGAAGACAACACTGCTAGCTCAGCCATTAGTCACTCAACGCAAGCAAGGCTCACCTGAAGTCGCACTTTTGCCGTGTCTAGTGGAAAAGTGAAGAGGTCAGCAATGCAGGCCGCAGTTCCCGCACCAATAAACTTCACAGTGGCTGTAGGAGGAACGTCACAAGCTCGGAACCCAACCATGTTTCGTTGCAACCAAAAATAACAGGAACAGAAAGTTGAAATGCGTCAGAGAACCAATGACGTGAACAAGATAGATGAACTCCAGCCAACCTGGACTGGAAAGAAAGAAAAACATCGATTGCTACTTTTCTATAAGATAAAATACATTTTTAATGGCTATTATAACTTGATATGCATACACATTGAGATTTATAAACAATTTTACATGCAATTGATTTTATTAACATTTATTTTGAAGGTTTAATTAACACAACACAGTTTTAAACAACTTTAATGTGGGGACACATTAAATCCTGTTTTAAACAGGAACACCGTCTTCTTCGAAGCAAACACGGCGATGACGTCACGTCTGCTTTTTTGTTGACTTGTTACGGCACAAAAGATTCAAGTGCGGAAATATACAATAAACACGAAAATAACACAGAGCAACACAAATAAACATTTTAAACCAAGTATAAAACTTAAAGGGGGTAAAACATCACTAGTACTAACCGATTGGGACGAACACTTTACTTAAAAAAGGTCAAGATTCTCTGAAAGCATCTCTCTGGTTGAAATGACTTTCAACTTGAATTTCGTGGCTGTCTTTTTCCATAGAAAAACGTGCAGAAAACGTGGAAATAAAACACATACTCCAAAACCTGTAAGACAAAAACATGTTCACGTGGGTCCATCACTCAAAAACACAAGCACCTGAGAACATCTACGTCTTAAGATTTAAACTTACCTTATAAAAACAGACGAAGCCTCTATGAATTAAAAGGTGCACGTGAGAAAAGTTTCTCTTTGTTCAGCAAGTGCCGGAAAACTTGACAGAAGTTGTTTGTCTATATGCGGCAGCTGCGCTTTTAAAGCCCCGGGCGCGTCACGTGACACGAGTTTCCGGACTTTACTGACATGACGGATTTAAGTTCATAACAAAGTGTCTTAGTTTGTAATGTAGATTATTAATTTTAAAACATTATTAAATGTTTTAACTGGTTTTTACTTATTCTGTGTTTTAATGTTTAATTATAACTATATATTATTAACTTTCATTAACTTTTATTAACTATCAAATGTAAATAGTGCAATTATTGCCACAGCAGATGAAAAAATGAGTGTTACATTTAATAACAGAAATAACATACCGCAACATTTGCCAACAACATACATTTATTACTTATAACAATATACATGTAGACAATAGAGTAATGGACCCCGTTTTTGTTACAATTTAGATATATACATAACCAGCTATTTACATTTTTAACAGTTAGCAGACACTTGTATAGGAATACAATAATGAATACAACATGATCGATTCTTCCTGAGGAGACATTGTGGTATAGTACGGCAGTACAAGACATGTGGCATAACGTTTCAGGATTGTACAGACAAATGGAGATCACAATTGTATCCTCACAAAACTAAGATAAAACATTTTTACCCACCATATATTTTAATACTGTTTGGTAACTCATCTTTCTGTGATGAGCGTGACCTTTGGCCTTTAAAAGTAGTGATATGTAACTATTGTAACTTTTTCAGAGGTTAAGACTTAAACTGGTGACCCTGTGAACCTTTTTCAAGGACTTGAATTTACAAAGTCTGTTTAAACATCATTAAGGTTCTGGCAACAGATCTTATGCTTTTAAAACGTTTGTCTTTAAAACTGAGATTTCCATGAGTTCTGCATTCTGGTCAACAATCTCTTGATTTGTTCATAAGACACAAACATCACGATATTCCAAGATCCCAGTCGAAGGAACGAAGGTATGAAGCTGAACAAATGAATGATGAAGATGCAGTCAAGAATCTTTGTAAGAATTAAGGCCTTGCTGTACGTAAATAACACGAGCGTATCTTACCCCTTATAAAAAGCTGTTGGACCCTCTTTGGTAAGCATAGTGAGAGAGCAGTTCAGCGCACTGCTGTACTGGCCTGGAGTTGAGTTCATGAAGCGGGTTTTGACCACATCTACTGGAGACGCCACAATCGTGGTGCAGAAACCAGCACCAAACGCGGCAGTAAAATGGCAGGGCAGGTTATCTGAAGCAGTGCACAACAGATAAATACATAAAACATAAGCAACTTCTTGCTGAGGAAATGTAATATAGGCATGACGTTTATACTGCATGATACCTGTCATGAGATCATAACTCAATATGAGTTCCTTGATGATGTCATAGGTCACCAACTCTGAACAGTTCACGATGGCGTTCCTTGTGATGTTTGGCACGCACCCTAAAGTTAAAAAACAAGGACACGTGCAAAATGAGTCCCGTCACTTGTGTGAAATCTGGATTCAAGACGTGTACCGTAACTCACCTTTCCAAAGCCCCCGAACACCCTCGTCACGGGCAATAGTTCGATACGCGTCCATGGTTCCGTTATATCTCTTTATTCCGTCTGTCTGCCGGACCTGAGCTTGAAAACGCACTTTCACAACATCTGTAGGCTGCGCAAAAGCTACAGCCATTGCCCCAGTGGTGCACCCAGCCAGCAAGCGAGTTACAATGCCGGCATCTGATAAGATACATAAAAATGTTGACAAGAATCAGGAATCTGTACTTTAAAAATGTAACTTAAGTCTCATACGCACTGTCAGACCCTCCGGTGTACAACTGCTTCACTGAGTCATAAAGGCCAATGCGTACGGATGCGAAGCTCATCTGTCGCTGCAGTCCCGCAACCAGACCGCTATACAGGCTCCTTGTGCCCTCTGTGCGCACCATAGCTGCTATGGTGCCAAATACACCACGATATTTCACCGACCCTGATCCCGCAGCTTTTGCCTCTCCCTGGATCTGAAATGCGATTTTATGACAGGAAAAGTCCACATTACGTTTGGCTACTGTTATCTAAAAGTTCTGCTAAAGTTATGATGAAGCTCTTAAATTAATGTTAATGTTGAACTTTTTAATGGACCATTAGTTAGTGAAGCGTTGTAAAAACATTGCATTAAAAGATTTGAATAACGTTCCCAAAACCAAGCAATAATGTTACTGGACGTTTAAAAACTGGACATTTTGAACATTTTTAAAACTTTGCAAAAATATCATTTTTAATGTTTTTGTTACTAAACAGAAACATTAGGGAAACATTCTTACAACCTAAAATATTAGCTATGGTTTGTCTGAAAGCTTAATAACATTTATTTATGTTTATGGACTCTAACTCATGACTGTGACCATTGAAAGCATCATGTATCACCAGTTAAGCTTGTCACTTGAAAGCATGTCACAGAAATGTTAGTCTATATAGACGTACTAAAGCTGTTTAGATTCTCACCTGAAGTCTCACTTTTGCTGTGTCCAGGGGAAAAGTGACCAAGTCAGCAAAACAAGCTGCCATGCCAGCTCCAAAAATCTTGACTGCGGCAGTTGGTGGCACATCGGTGGGTTGGATACCGACCATGTTTCTGTGTTTTAACTCTGAACCGCTATTGAATCTCACTGTATTGTTCTGTTTGTTTTCTTTTTGACCACCTGAGGGGCAAATTAAACACGATTAGACCGATATTAATAAATTCACAATCTGAAATGAATAATTTTGTTTTAATTTACCTCAGACTGCCGGGTTATGCTCAAGTTTCCTCCAAAGGTATCACTCTCTTGTCTTCTGTTTTAAATGTTTGACACCTTGTCATGTGAACACCTTTGGTCATAAAAAATTGTTGCTTAGGGTCCAAAAACAGCATACCAGCAGCACAACACTACAGAGAAACATTTAAACAACCAATAATTAGAACCAAAGCATATCACATCTGCCCTTACTTGACTACAACCGAAATGAGCCTTTCATATTAAAAAGAAATGTCATTTAATTATAATAGTACAATATGCTCACCAACCTTGAAGTTTAAGGAAATTGTTAATCCAAATTTTCCTGCCAAAAAGTGGAAGAATTCTTCCCATGAAGAGATTAATCCAGCAAGTTTGTTTCCACCTGATTCTTTTGCCATCAGTCAGACTCTGAATTTATAGGTGTGTTTGTATTCCAGCCGGCTCCGCTTGTTCCTTTTATCACACATGACTCTATTTTTAACTTAACTGTGTGTGACGCGGCGCTCAGTTCACTTGTTTACTAATAACTTGTTTTTAATAAAGTCAAATCTGCCAAAGCAAAAGACACAAATATCAGTCAAAAGGATAAGGATAAAAATTATTTATTTGTTAAAATAATTGGCAAAAATATTACACTTTTAACTTTACACAATTTCAACTATAAATAAACTTGACTAAGTTTACATTGTTTAAAAGTTAACTCAGCTTAACAAAAAATATTTGTAACAACCCTTGGACGTGTTTATTTCATTGTTGGTTTATTATTATTTTGATTATTGTTATGCAAACCAAAAAAGATGTTCATAAAAAGGACACGTTTGTTGACACACATGCTGTTTCATGAGTCGTATCGAGTTGATCCCCTTTTACACTCTTCCCAGAACATGTTTGGAATGTGGCCAATCAGGGGAGATCTGCACTGTAATCAAAAGTGTGACCTGATTGGCTGAGGAGTGCTATGTCCTTGTCCTATCAAAGGAGGGCCCCTGCCATCAGTTGTATATAATTTATGTGGTTTACAATGAATTAGATTTAGTCAGTGTTGTAAATGTTCAAACAAGATATGTTACATTACATGCAATGAGTTACATACAATGTTTTATCCATTCAGCCTTTTGTGTTTGTTAAACCAACACCTTATAAACATATTAGGGTGGAATGGGTACATGATGTCACAGGAAAACAAGATGTGCCAAGATGCTGCTCCTTATCAAACTGGTAAAAGCTGTTTAATGCTGTTCAGCACACAGCGAACTAAACCTCTAGCAGTCCAGCACGAGTCTAGACCTGTACCTAATCTAGACCAGCACTAGTCTCTGGGTGAGAGGTCAAACTGCACTCTAGTCCTCATGTTATATTAATATTATAAAAAAATAAAAAAATAAAGTGTTTCTTTTGTAACCTGTATATCCTGATCTAAAGAGAACAAACAAGATTATTGTACTAACAGTATGCAAAGTAGAATAGCAAGAAATCAATCACTGTCATTTGTCTGTCAGTCCTTTGACTTTTTATAGAAATACGAATGCCATTTACGTCACTGTTCTTTAATCAAGTTTCAGCAAATGGTATCAAATATATCTTGTCTGCTGTCTTTAAAGCTGCAGATGATGGAGAAAGATTAGATATAAATGTAGCTCGACTGGTATAGCATGATGTTTGCAACACAAAGATTAAGGATTAAATCTCAGGACCACACGCATTCATAATAAAGCGTGACTGCAACATGGCTTGTAATAACTTTCACTTTTGATCTGCTGTCTTGAATTTGTCTGTACGTGTCTGTTTGCCCTAGACTGGACTCTATCACATGAGTTTCTTACCTTGTTCATGGGGTGTAAACTTCGTACCATTTACTATGTGCATCCATCTAATGGATCTGATCTTTCATCTACTGAACGCGGTAAACAAACCCCCCCCAATCTGTTTCTGTCAGACACATGCCTTAACTGAAACTGAATATATCCACGGTTGACGCAGAATTTATGTTTACCATAGACAGCAGCTGAGATCCCCTTATGTATGAATACAAACATTCTCTGAAAAACACAAGAACATCAATAAATAATGGAAGTGATGGAAGTGTCAGTAGATCACCCTCAGTTTGTCTAAACGTATGTATTTCTATATGTGGTAATTTACCATATAAGGGCCATATAGGTGTCATATAAGAATTTGGATGCATGCATTTGTAATATGACTGTTCCAGGCTATTGCTGTGCCAGTTGTCCGACTGCAGGTCAGCATAGATCTCACACAAGTGACACTCTAGCTATTTGTGTTTTTATTTCACACAGAGACATGAGTCACGGGTGTTAAATGTTTGAAAGGGAAGATTTGCATGACTTTATTCACACTAAGACAGACTGAATGTAATTGTTTTCTTCAAAGTGAACAACTTTTGATTTGAAATCCGTGCCTTCTTGACACAACCCAAAGTTTACGTAAGTCTAAATAAACCACTAAAAGCAAACAAGGACCAAACATGGCCATCTATTATTGCAAATTTATGAACAAGCACAATTCACTGCTAGTGTGTTATAACTTAAACTCATTTGTTGCAAAACTGGCTGAATCCTACAATTTCCCAGCATGTCATCACTCAGCAAAGCATGTGACGTTTTCAATGCTAAACCAATAGAAAAAGTTGTATTTTTTTTTATCACAAATCAAGTATAAATGCCCAGTGGTCATCATTGAAATGTGGTCCATTCAGCAGGGTATCTATGAACTACAAAACAGGGGGATAGAAAGACAACACAAAGCGCCCCCTGCTGGTAACTTGTATCATACTTAAAGATGTAATTATTCGCATTATTATGGATGCATAACATGTTGCTATTATACCCATTAGTTCACATCCCTAGTAACTACAAAGAGGTACAAAACTTTACTTTAAGGGAACAACTACTAATCCAGCACTTCACTATTCGAGCTGTTCCCACCCTGCATTTATTAACTCGTAAGAAACTGTGGTCACGTCTTTCCCTTACAGTTACAGTTAATGCAGCACGTTTATATCATCCGTATCTATTCATTCATCCGTTCATTCCTGCTGCTCCTGGTTTGTTTACATCAGCTCGCCGCCTCTGCCGCAAGGACTTCTGGTCCATGTGGCTGCCATAGCCGCGGTGCATTGTGGGGAGGTTGTGGTCCTCCAGCAGCTCGGTTCGGAATAATGTCCGCCTCGGAGGCAGCGGAAGCTTCTTCCGCGAGTTTGTGTCCGAGCTTCGCCGTGATCTGCTCGTTTCTGGAGCGGTATGGAGCCATGCTGGACTTACCGGAGGTGTCGTTCCCGGCGCTGGAGCGCAGCCTGCAGGAGAACAGCGCGGGTGAGCCGCTCCTCCATTGTTGCTATACAGCCGCTTAGATGCATTACTTTGCGCTTTAACCCACCGCTTGGTGATGGTGCGGCGAGTGCTGGTGGTTTTATTGCCGTTTGTGTCTCCAATGCACCGTTTCTACCGGCGATGTCGGTGTTTTGACGGAGGAAGCGTCTTTATTATGGTTTAGTTTAAGTCACAGCCCAGAGAGACACACCGACACTTAACCCGAGCTCATAAGTGACCTTTCGCACCGGGAAAGTTTGTACAGTTTGCATACAACGCGAGGAATTTAATACAGATGTTTGTTTTTAGTTAAATAATAATTTGGCATGATTTGCTGCGATGTGAGCGGTGCGCATGCGCAGAACGTGTAAACTTCCTGCTCTCGGGGTGGGAGGGAGAAATAACAATATGAGTTTATTGTCAAACTTCAGTGCATGTAAACAAACATCGCTGTGAAGGTTTTAAAGCTTATTTATTAACATGCGTTTTGCATTAAAGACATGTGTGGACATTTTGAAAGAAGTTTAGTGTATAACCATATATACTATGGTAAACTATGGTACAATTATTGCATTATAGCATATCTAGGTAACTAATGTTTAAAGACTGTAAGACGCTTTATGTTACTGTGTCCTACATTTTATGTATTATGTATCATTAGTTTTTGTTGATGGTGGTGGAAATAATTCTGAAATAATTTATTTGAAACAAACTTTATTCTGTTGTGTGTCATTATTTACTTTCACTTTATTTCAAACTGACTGTTGTGTTGAAGACAGAAAGTTATTACTAGATATGACAGTATCTTTATACAATATTTAATATGTATTATGTATATCTGTATTCGATTTATATATTGTGTGTTAAGGTTTGTATAGTCTGCGTGTGATGTTACAAAAATGATTTGATGTGACTTCATTGTACAGATAAACAGTCTCAGTTTTTATCAAAATTGATCCTTTTATATTCCATGGATGAAAGTCTCACAGGTTTGGCTTGACAGTAAATTATTTCTGGATAAATGCCTTAATTTGTTACAGTTTAATTGTTGTATTTAAAAGTATTTAGTTTGAAACTAAAGCGTGTATGTGTTTGTAGATGTTAATAAACAGACAGATGCTGTTGCTAACATACACTGACTTCATTACGTTATGCTTGAAACTTTTAAGTGGCAAGTGGTCGAGTAAACAATAAGTGCTTTAATTTTCATCTCTAAATGCAGTTCCTAAAGTCCTTGTGGATCTTCACGTGAAGTTACTGAGGAAGATCGGCAAGTCCGTCTCCGCGGACAGATGGGAGAAAAATCTCATTAAGGTGAGTAAGTCACTTTAAACTGAATCATGGTTTCTCTGAATGTGAATGAGTTTCTAAACATCAGCAAGCCAAACAAGAATCTCAAAAATCCACACCGTTACGTCTGTCTGTCGGTCTTGCGTTGGTGTTTATAGTGTTGTAACTGATGCCCCTGCTTTGTGCTGTAGATTTGTCTGGAGTTCAACTCCACATGGGCGTGGGAGTTGGAGAAGAAAGGTTATCAAGAGATGACTGTGGACTGCAAGACAGGCATTCTGAAGGTAAGCCAATCGGAAGACTGGCGTTTCTGTAGGAACACCACATGAAATTACCTCCTTGAATTGCCTTGCATAGGAGCGTTTGTTATAAGGGCGCTTAAAGCTTTTTCTTAAACTGTGGTGGGGAGTTTCGGAGAGCCTAGCAATAGCAATCTAGTCTCAAAACCGTTGAGCGATTCTGTTGAGCAATCTCCAAAACCAAAACTCCCTTTAAAGCAATATCCAAAGTGTGCTGAGGTATGCAAATACATAGTTTGACAGGCAAGAGACGTCCTATTTGTTAGAAGATCTAACATTTTAAGGTTCCACAGGCATGTTTACTGATACACTGTAACTCGATCGTTTTATTTCAACAGTACTTGTGTGAGTGTCAGTTTGACGACAATGTGAAGTTTAAGACCGCTATCAATGATGAGGACCCAGATAAAATGCGTCTTCAGCCCATCGGCAGAGATAAAGATGGCCTCATGTACTGGTTTCAGCTAGACCAGTACCACAATGTGAGGGTCTATGTGGAGGAACAAGACGACCTGGATGGGTCTTCCTGGAAGTGTGTAGTGAGGTAAAGTTCCTCCATCTGTTTTTGGTGAAAGGTTCTCAAACGCTATTTTTTTCCTTTAGCTTATCCCCTGGACTCTTTTGGCTTGCAGACAAAAATTGTTAATGACTCTAACTAGCAATAACAGAGTCTTTATTTTCTCCTGCAGAAATAGGGATGACCTAGCTCAGATCCTTGGGCTCCTGAAGACTCAGATTGATCCAGCTCTACTAGTGAAGAAGGACCAGGAGGAGTCGTCCAGTAACAGTCCCAGCCAAGGAGATGAAGACAACAAGAAGAAGGATGGAGGGGAGGGTATGTACACCTGCAAGTGTAAAGTTTAGTAAAGTTTTAGTAGTTTAAATAAAAGTTAATTTCTTTATAAGCTGAATATTAAAGCACCCAGTTTTTTGCATATTTACCCTATTCTTGATCCTAAAAGCAGAGTTAGTGTTTGTATTGTCTGCTTTTTTTTTCATGGCTCTTATTTTGTGAACATGCCCCTTCTGTGTTAAAGAACTTGCCCAAAAACGTTTGGAGTTAGCCTACAGGTGAAATAATGTAAGATTATCTGGAACACTTTTCATTCACAATGCAAGTTAAATATCAACCTTCTGTGATTTGTTGAATTTAATTTCCAGTGGTGATCAAAGATGAGACGTCTCAAGACACAACATGTCCTGATCCGTCTGAAAATAAAGAAAACGTCTTGCAGAAAGAAATTGGGAAGCAAGAGGTTGAAAAGACAACAGATGTTTTGTCAGAAAAGAAGGACACTGTGGAGAAGGAAGAGCTTCAAAAACATTCAGAGATGCAAAACGGCACCGGACCAATTAAAGAAGAACCACAGGACGAAGAGCTGAAATTCAAAGAATCATCAACACCTTCACAGAATGCGGACCAGACAGAGGAGATGAAGAAAAAAGCTACACAAGACACTCGGAGTGCCTCACAGCATGACTACAAAGCCAAAGTCCCCTTGAAAAAGCGAGAAATGAAATTAAGTGAAGACTTCAACACTAGCAGTGTTTGTGGCACCATCTCTGTACTAAATGCATCTGTCACTCCAGTGAAAGAATTGCAGTCGTGTTATGATGAAAGCATTGTAGGTGGTGATAAGATCAACGGCCATGTTCCTCGCCCAAAACAAAAAGAGAATGAAATGCAAAAAGGGTCAGAAAGTTTTCAAAAAGATAAAGTAGACACTGATCTTCCTTGTGTGTCTGATGAATCCAGAAAAATGGGGGGAAAGGAGAATGGGGAAGATCTGACAGAGGAGAAAATGGACATGAGCCAAACCAGATTGTGTGATGAAGAACAGATGGAAGTGGAGAAACCTGAGGAATCCTGTCCCAGTGTTACAGAGGAGAACAAGGAGAAATCAGAAGCTTCTCAACCGCATTTAAAGATCTCTGTTGAACAAGCGCCATCAACAGGTACTGAGCAGTCACAAAAGACACTTTGTGTTGAAGTCATAACTGAAAATAAAAACCTTTCTAATTTTGTGTTTAATTTAGATGCTACAATGATTAAACAGCAAAAGATGGATCTCCCTAGCAAAGATCTCCCACAAGAAGAGCCCAAGAAAGATCTCCAGCAAGAGGAGCCCAAGAAAGATCTCCAGCAAGAGGAGCCCAAGAAAGATCTCCAGCAAGAGGAGCCCAAGAAAAATCTCCAGCAAGAGGAGCCCAAGAATGATGTCCCAAAGRAAACACAGAACCTTCAAAAAGACACAAATAACTACAATAAAGACCAAGAAAGACATGATCATTTCCAACAGACAGCAACTGCTTCCAAAGAAACTGAAAATTCTCCCACTCCAGTGCAAACAGAACAGTCCCAACCCTGTAAAACAGAAGAATCCATTTCTCATGAAACAATCAAAAAAGCAAAATCTCACCAGAGCACCACAAAAAAAGAATCTGATACAAACCCCAAAACAACTGTCATTGTCTCAAACTCTAAAATACAGCATTTGCCTGATGGAGACAAGCTTTCAACCAATGGAGAAACTAAGTCTATTGCCTCTAAACCTTCTGAATACACAAATGGTCCTCAAGACAAAGCAGATGAGCAGTCTGGGGAGGCCCCTAAGCCATCATCTGGGGAGCTTGAGAATTCATCTGCTTGTGATTCAACAAATGAGCCGAGACCATTGAAAGCCACAGAGGAAATTTCTTTGGAGGAACAAATGGATACAACTGAAGCAGCTAAAAAAGAAACTTCTGAAACTACAAAAGACAAAGGTGAGGAAGATCCTACAGGCAAACCTGTTGTCAGTAAAGATGCAAACAGCGCTGAAGAACCAGAAGTAAAACAATTGGAAAAAGATGAAGCTACAGAGAAGCATAATAAATCCAACAATTCTGAGAAACAAATTACAGACAGAGAAGCTGAAAAGGAAGCAGATTCAGAAGAAAAGAAGAAAGGTAACCAAAAGGACATAAGTTCAGAGATCACCAAAGCTGATGAGGTTGAGTCTGTCATCGAGAAGGGATGTGAAACCAGAACAGAAGAGAAAAAGGATTCTGATGTTCCTTCAAATCATGAAACAAACGTCTCAAATAAACAATGTGAGCAGGACAAAACCAAGGTTTCCACAGAGGAGCCAAACACAGGTGATGTTCAAGCAGGAAGTGAGTCTGCTGAGACAAGCCACAAAAGTCCAGAAGGGCTTTCAAACAAATCTCATGAGAGTCAAGATGAGGTTAAACCAGGTGAAGAGCAAGAAGAAACATGCAAAGAGTCTTCAGAAACGCAAAAGGATGCTATACGTGTGAAGATCAAGGTTCCAGCTCACAGAAGGAAAGCAGAACTTCAGAGAGAGGAGGCGAGGGGAGATTCAGAGTCAGAAACAACTGAGGGCAGATGCTTGAGAAGGTCTCCCAGAATTTCTAGGCCTACTGTGAAACTGGTGGAGATCCAAGACAGCAGGGCGGAGCGGAAGCAGGCGACTTCAATGTCTGAGAAAGAGGAAAATGAAGAAAAGGAGGAAGAGGAGCCTGTGCAGAAGAAACCGAGGAGAGTTGACCCAGATGCCCAGACAAAACCAAAGGTATGTTCCTTTTGTACCAATTGCCCAGTTTTATTAATCTGCAGAAAAATGCTCAGACTGTGCAGATAATTGAGTGTGTTTTTCTTAAAGTAATGTTTACTATGGGACTGACTATTTAAAAACATGTTTTTTCATCAGGGTGGGAAACGTCGAAGACGGGTGCGATGGTCCCGCGTGAGGCGTAAAAAGAAAGAATCAGACGATTCTGAAACCGACGAGGAGAGTGAAAGTGAGGAAGAGGAGGTGGAGGAAGATGATAGCGATGAAGATTACAAGGTGGAGAAGACCAGGAAGAGGAGGAGGAACCGAAACAGAGAGCGAAACAGCTCAGACTCGTCTACCTCTTCATCAGATGGTGAACCCAACGATGACCCCTGCAAACACTGTGGCCTTCCCAATCATCCTGAACTGGTGCGTCGCTCTTCCGCTAGTTCTGGTGTCACCGTTAGTGGCGTGTTTCTGATCTCCAGTGTTTGTTTCTTTAGATTCTCCTGTGCGATTCCTGCGACAGCGGCTACCACACCGCATGCCTGCGACCTCCGCTCATGATCATTCCAGACGGGGAGTGGTTCTGTCCCCCCTGCCAGCATGTGAGTAAATGCGGTCGCAATTTTCCAGCAGAAATGCAGAAAAAACTATATTGATAGAGGTTGATCAGGTTGGTTCTTGTCTTGTAGAAGCTGCTTTGCGACAGGCTTGAGGAACAGCTGCAGAACCTGGATGCCGTTTTGAAAAAGAAGGAACGTGCAGAACGAAGGTGAATTAAACAGGAAATGATGTCATCGACAGACATGCGCAGTGCAGTAAAACAAAGTGTTTGTTGTGGCTGTGACATGCAGGATGTGTAACTGTTTGTTGATTTTTAGGAAAGACCGTCTGGTGTACGTTGGCATCAGTGTGGAGAACATCATAACACCCTGTGTAAGTGATAATTGTGATTTTTTAATAGATACAATGCTTATATAGTTCAGGCACACCATATACTTGAAATGTTTAAATGTAATATGTTTTTTTTGTCACAGGGAGTAAAATGTGAATTATTTTTGTTTTTTGAAGGTGGGAGTGGAGGAAGAGGAGGAAAAAGAGGAGGAGGAGAAGGTGGTGATAGTAAAAGAGAAGAAAGAGGTGAAGAACAGCAAAAAGTGGGGGCGACGGTCAACCAGGGCCAAAAAGTATATAAGCTACAGGTACATCATCCACCAGCTGTATTCACACCATCTCCATATTCATGAACTTTATAACCTGTTTCTCATGCCATTTGATTTCAGGTTCGATGACTTTGATGAAGCAATCGAAGAGGCGATTGAGGAAGACATCAAAGAGGCAGAAGGAGGAGGTAGAGCAGGTTTTACCTCAAGATCTTGTCTTCTGCTGCTGTGGACGTTGGTCATGATGTGATGTTTTCAAACAGGAGCAGGACGAGGGAAAGACATGGCAAACATCACCGGCCACAGAGGGAAGGACATGTCCACCATCCTGCAGGAGGACGGCCAGGAGAACTGCCGGCCGCGGCGACCCGCCGCAAATCAGAAACGGAAGAAACGACGGCGCCTCAATGATCTGGACAGTGACAGCACGGTGGAAGAGGAGGAGAGCGAGGAAGAGTTTCGTCTCAGCAACAGGTAATGTAAATTGTTAGGATAATCAGTGTTAGCAAGTTTAGCAAGCTAAATGTTAGCAAGCTGCCTTTATAGACTGCATGTGACGCTTGCTGCCTTGTGATTGGTCTGCAGTTCAGAGGAGGAGGACTTTGTGGTGTCCGAAAATGAGGCGGAGAGCGAAGCAGAAGCTCCGTCCCCAGAGGACAGCGATGTCGGTAGCGACGCTGATAGTCCGCGGATAAAACCCTCAAACAGACAGGCGGCTAGCCAGAGGCGAAGACTACCACTGCGTAGGAGACGCAGACCCAGAGGATACTCCGATGAGGAGGAGCTGGAAACTGATGAAGAGGAGGAAGAGGAGGAAATTGGTGAGAGGAATCTCATGTTTATTTGTCATGCCATTTTACAAATTTAAATATTTCTTCTCATTTTTTCTTGTAATTCTTTAAGCAACTACATAACAGGTTTGGGTTCATAACTTGATTTACAGCAGTTTAAAATAATGATTTTTAAAAAAGTAACATGCAATTTTATGCTTCAAACAGAGATGGCAGTAGACAGTGTTAACACTGAACGTTGTATTGCTAATGTATTGCTAAGTTTCTGCTGGTGTGGGTTTGTAGTGACAGAAGGTTCCAGTGAATTCAGCGACAGTGATCTGGACGTCAGTTGTCGCCGGTCTCACAGGAGTCGTAAGCAGCAGGTGAATTACTGCGAAAGCTCTGATTCTGATGGATCTCAGGTCAGCACCAACAAAGACAGAAAGAAGAAAAGCAGACGGTTTTCCAGCTCTGACAGTGAAGGTGAGTTCTGTTTACCTCACTAACATAATCACAAATGGACTTTCAGAGGTAACCAAACCCATAGAAGTTGAAGATGGGAGCTGATCAGAACATCACATAGACCTTTGAGATCTTTTGATCCGGTTTAACTGCATAAAAACACCAAAATTTGACGTGGCTTTGACTGTTAATGTTTCGTTTCTTCAGCAAGTTTCCAGTCTGGGGACTCTGATGAAGACGAGAGGAAGCTCAAGAAGAGAAGGCAAGACTCGTCTGAGGAAGAGTCCAGAAAACGGCGCAGACGTCTGTCATTCAAACGGCGGAGGGAGTCGGAAGACGACGACGATGATGACTCCGACGAATCAGAGGAAGAAGAGCGGCCCGTCCGTAAGCGTGTAAATCGCATTGACTCGGACGACAGCGAGAGCGAGGAGGAGGTGAAGAAGATCTCAGCAGAGAAGGACACGGAGGAGAACGTTGGTAAAGGACCCAGTCCTCTGGACTACAACCTGGTGGAGCTTCCTTCCACAAACGGACAGAACCCAATGAAGGGGTTGGAGGGTCTCATTTCACGACCCGGGGTGGGGTTACTGCCTAAAAATGTCAACGCTCCAATCACTGTTTCCATGGCAGCAAATGGCCTGGAGATGGCCCAACAGGATGAAGATGAAGATGACCTTTTGGGAGTTACAGACCTTGTTGACTATGTCTGCAACAGTGAACAGTTGTGAGACCTTGAACCTTTTTTATTAACCATTTTGTTCTTTCTCAACCTTCATTCTGTGTTTCCACTGTCAGCATCATCCATATTGTATGATCTTGACCATCGCAACGACACAATCCCTGTTCAATGTCTCTCAGACCCTTTCCAGAAACAACCTCTGAAACCTCTTTTTACGCTAATCACATGCTCATGAAAAAGTCTGATGTCTGATGTAGACTTTCTCCATGGCTTTCAGTGGGTAGAGAGTGGGCGGAGTCAATACAAGGACCAGGGRAAAGTGGGTGGGGCTAGTATGCAGGCAACAGAAAGTGGGCGAAGTTAGTGTGGAGGGACATGAGCTAAAACCACATTTTTAATGTAAAAAGATGAATTTCTACCAATAGTGTCATGATGAGCAAAGGTTTGTATTAAGTGATGTCATTATAAGCTTTGTTTTGTTATACTATTTATTACTAAAATTGTCATTTGTAATTCAAATTATTGCTTGATTGGATAGCTGCTTCTATCGTAAGAGCTCTTTTTGAGTTCATTTTCTAATGCCAACATGCTAAAAAATATTCATTTTAGTTCTGTTCATTCTTCTGTTGAGATTTTCACCCATATGAGTTTTTTTTGTTGATTTGTTTTTGCGTCTAACAGTCCATTTGTATTTAATAGTCAACACTATTCAAACTGGCAGCTTGTTGATGCATTAAATGCCAAATTTTTCATTCAGAGAAGCATAACAACATTTTATTTCTGAGGAATTTCTTGTTTTAAGAAATTTTCGACTCGTTTATCTCAAGCAGATATTTCATCGAAGGGATTTGTCTTTTCTCATCAACCGTGTTTGTGTTTGTCAGTGCGCTTTATTATATTAAACCCTTTTGTATGTATAAATATATAAATATAACCATTGATGTGTTTTGCTTTGTCATGCACATGTTTCAATATTAATTAGTAGTTTGTTGGTTGATTTCCATCGATTACAAAGCAATACATTTTTCGAAACACAGAAGGGGGTTTATCATCGTCTGGTTCACAACAGTGAATCGTCTATTTCTAAGAACGGATATTTTTTGTTGTTTAGGAGCGATGTGACCCGGGACGTCAACTCACTGAGATCAAAGAACACTTACGAGAAACATGGTATAATCTTGCATTATCCTTGTGTGTATATCTGTAGTTTTCTGCTGTAACATATTAGAAGCATTTTTAAATCATTCAGACTATACATAGCAGTCCTTTGTGATTGCAGTTGTTTATAATTTGTTTTATAGGTACGTTTGTACCAGTCCGAGAAACGGCATGTGTGACTGTTGTTTTCATTGATGCATTTAATTGTCGTTTTATTCCGTTGAAAGTTTTCAGTCTTACGGTCCAGTTTTCCACCGATTGCTAAAACGTTTGCAAGGGCGACGATCTGTTACCAGAAAAAGAAAAACTAATCAAAAAAATCCAAGAAACAATGTAGTTGTTTGAAAGTCAGTGATCTGAAAAGCGATGTAAAAATGTCTTGTAAAATAATGTTTATTCTTGGCATGCACATACGGTCTAGTTTGATATTGTTCCGACAGCATTTGGGGAACCGGGTTTAGAAAGTTCCTGGTTCCTCACCAATTTAGTGCCACTTTTAAACGCTCAGATAAGAATGCCAGTGTGACTGTAACCAAAACTTAACACAGCTCAAGAGCAGCATTACGTACCAGTCAGTGCGTTTCTCCTGATGTGTTATATCAGTATTGGGCCAAATCTTTGATATTTAAGAAGACTTAGAAGGGTACAGAAGGGTTGAAACTGTGGCCCAGCCTTCATCACAATACACTATATTTGTATTTCACGGTCTGATCAGATTTATTGGTGATTTTCAGCCCTGTTGTTTAATGGTGTTTGGCTGATGTAGACTGACAGCCGATGGGCAGATCTCATCTGGTTTTAGCTTTTAGAAATGTCCTTTGTGTTTGTCTGTTCCTCTTTTGGATGTTTTTGTTAACTGTATTGTAATTTCTTTCTTATGATTTACAATCTTGTACATTTGTCATAATAAAAAACGAAATCTGTTTGTAATAGCAGTGTAATGTATTCAAACGACTGTCGTGAATCTGACGGTGCAGTTCATATAGCGACCACACGGGGGCAGTTGAGTTCAACTAAATAAGAACCGCAAGCGCCTCTATAGAAGAATTCATTCTCACAGCATGCAGAACTTATTTCAGAGACAAAGCTTCAAAGTGAATGAGATTTTGTAGAAGCAATTCCTTGTTTAAACATTTATTCAACATCAAAAACTAAACTGTGTTTGTTGAAGTTAATAAATTAGTCAAATATCTTAATATTAGTCAATGCACAACCCCACAGTGGACAGCAGTAAATATACACAGTGAAATGCATGAATCTCAGATGCGTCTTTCTTTACTGATAGTAACTGATGTTGAGTATAATGACCAACGTTACATTAGAACCTTTCAACTTATTTCTATAGTAAATATAATATGTCTAATTTTCCTATGAACTAACAAAAATCATGTTTAAATTTATATTCATCCTCCCACAACTGCCCTGCTTCCCCAAAATCCACGAGTCTTCAAACGCTCTCAGTGCAGATACAAGAAAGTAACCAATGTTAAAAATAAATATTTGTTATTGTGTGGATGCAGAAGTAAAAACAATCCAAAATGAAAAAGAAAAATGCTTTATGGATGTTTGTTCTGTATTAGAAAAATCATATTTAATGTATTTGCTTACTAAAACAATGTTATATTATATAATTTATAAGCTTATTATATAATGTTACAAGTCAACCATAAGCAATGCTACATTGTAAATATACATTGTTCCTTAATTTGATGCATGTAAAATATATTCATTGTTGAATTTTCTGACTGAATATGTAAATGACATGACGTCACCCCTGACTGTAAGTGTACAGTTGTGTGTGAGGGTCATTCACACACTGAATGAAGGCAGTTTTGTTTGACAGGTCTGTGAGAGAGGTGAGTGTGTGAATCGTCTCTCGTCCCACAGGAAGTCCCATCACCGAAGTCATGTGACCGGTTCTCAGATCTCCTACCAGTGGAGGGTTGTAGCCTGACACTATTTTTAGCTCTTGGAAGGATTTAATCTGTTCATTCTCATTTTTTCCACAAAATTGAATGCAGATCCTTATTTATGTATTTATTTTGATGCATGCTTTAGTTTTTAAGATGACATTTGTTGTTTTGTTGATCTATGTGCCACATGCCTCCTTAAAAACACATTATTATGGGACTGTGGGGAGTGTTTGTGAGGAATAATTGTTAAGGTCAGTTACTATTCAAGCAGTTCAATATGTTTCATGACAGAAACAAGCAACAGCCTCTAATGCCATTGCAGCACCGGCTCCATCTAAAGTCTCCTGAGCATCAACTCTTTGGAGGTTTTAAGCTCCTCCTCTTTTGGGATCTCAGAGCATCAGAAACTTCTTACTGGTGGAAGATGATTAAATTCCCAGCACAGACTGGCTCACACTGACACTCAGGTCATATCTCTGCACGGGAGCTTAACTGAAGCAGGTAAACAACTTTATCTTCTCTACGCATCATGACATCACTATGAGCTTTTTTACACATTTAATCAAAATCGCAACGTTTAGGTTATCATTAAAAACGCCCATTGATGGATTCAGCTTCTTGGTTAAGTGAATTGCAGAATAGTTTGTGTGAATCATGTATAAATACCAGCCAGTGTGAGATGCTTATGTCAGGATTATGTAGTGATGGTATTTTTTGAAACCTAATAAGATTATATGCAATCCGTGTTTTTTTCCTTGCATTGTTGTTAACTTTAAAAGTATTACTATGCACAAAATGTATTATGGACAAATATACACCTGCGTACTGCTTTGCATCTATGTTTTTGAGTTAATATAGAGTTATTTCATCTGTTTTAAATCACTTTTTAGTATTATTATGAATATTTTGAGCTGTTTTATTTGGATTGTTTTTATTGGAGAGTGAATCCAGGTTAATTGCGTCACACTTTGACATTGAAATGACAGTCAACTGGTGGCCCAGTTCCACCAGATAGAGTTTCTGGATCAGTGTGTGTGCGGGTGCCGGGTCTCATTCTCAGTTCCTGTTTTGTAGGGTCTTTTCTGGGTCACATAAGGCTTGATCTCAAACATGGCCAAAAGCAGCGGGGAGAAGCCGCGGGCTCGCAACCGCATCCAGCTGATCAGGGAGAGGATTCGCCTGCGCTCCCTCATGGCGAGGAAGAAGGTGGAAGACATCACTAAAGACGACGTGAAGACCTTTCTGAGGAAAAACGCTTTCGTGCTGTTCACCATTGGAGCCGTGGTCGTCGGTCAGTTTACAGCATGTCTAGTTTGTTGTTATTGTTATGATTGTTTAAAATCATGTGCTCTTGTTATCTTTATACAAATTTGAAAGTGTACTTACACTCCTAAACAACTCACCTGCTCTGATGATGTCAGTCTGACCGCATGGGCGGAGCCTGAGCAGTTAACCACTCCCCCTCATAGCTAGTCTGCTGCTAGTTTTGAAATGGCCACTTTTCTAGAACCAATCATATTCCAGTAGATAAAAAACATTACAACAATAACATTTTGAATATAAAGCATATATAATTCCTCATAGGATTTATAGTGTAACCAAACTTTAAAGTAAATTTAAAACTTTGGACTGTGCAACATGTTCATCCGCTTACAACCTGCAAACTCTTCTTCTCAACAAATGCTAGTTGGTCTGGATTGTCAAAAGCAACTTTTGACAACTGATACTTATGATGTGTGTAAAGGTGTTTGTACAGATCTGAGTGTCTGGTGTGTTTTCAGGCATCGCGCTGGGGTTTGCTTTGAGGTCTTATAAGATGTCATACAGAGAAGTCAAATATTTCTCCTTTCCTGGGGAGCTGCTGATGCGAATGCTGCAGATGTTAGTTCTTCCCCTGCTGGTGTCCAGTTTAATCACAGGTAAGATGTGATAAAATGACCTATAGGATGTTTTATCACATCTATAAAAATAATCCTATGGGACGTGGCAGAAAAGGAGGATTTAAATGGGGGAATTGAAATGTATGTGTCTGTAAGGGAATTGACGACTCAAAACTGTAAGGTAAAGTTATTATTCCAGTGCAACATGCAACAAATTACGGTTTCAGGGAAAAGTCTCTGTTTCTGTTTCTTTTAAAGAAAGACTGAGGTCTATGCAAACTGAAACTGATAGACAGAAATAATAAATTAATAGTAATTCATACACTATTTTATATTGTAAAGTTACATGGTTTTATAAGATTGATGGGTGTGAGAGGGAACAACATGGATCATTTCTTCAGTAAAACGCAAGAGAGAGACTTTTTGGGGTTGCCATGGAGACACAGGGGCTCCATCACCCAAAACGGGGCAGGTGTAGGAACTTCCCAGGCCTGTCACAGAGAGAGAGATAGAGAGAGATGAGCAGACAGTGCAGAGAGAGAGAGAGAGAGAGAGAGAGAGAGAGGGAGGTGTGGTGGAGAGAGACAGAGGGACCCAAAGATGTTGCATTTTTGGGTCTCCAAGATGACGCTGGGATTAAGCAAAAACGTCATTCTGGTTTTACGCAGGGGGACATCTTGGCAATCTGGGTCTTTTAACTTAAGCAAATTGACTTCTACAATGGTTACAATTGATACAGAGACCTTTAACGTCAAACATGAAGCCCCTTTGAACTAAACCTCTAAGAACAAGAACATTCATCATTCGCTACCATTCATTGTAAAGCAGTGTTTGCGTAAAGCTCTGGCACTGTATGTGGGTTTCTCATTGCCATCTTAGTATTATAAACACTTAACCAGGATTATGAAGGTGTAAATTGATAAATAACGATATTAAACTAAATGGTAATATTTGTGCGCAGGCATGGCAGCATTGGACAGTCGCGCGTCTGGAAAGATGGGCATGCGAGCCGTCATATATTACATGACCACGACGTTCATCGCCGTGTTTATTGGCATTATCATGGTTCTGATCATCCATCCGGGCAAAGGTTCAAAGGATGAATTCGCCAAACAGCAGAAGATCGAGCAGGTCAGCCCTGCAGACGCTTTCCTGGATCTTATCAGGTAAGCGAACAGGCGGCAGTGACGTCATACGGCGACAATATTAACCCGTGACATCATTTAACACGTTCATTCCCTTCTGCAGAAACATGTTTCCGCCGAACCTGGTTCAGGCTTGCACTCAACAGGTACAAATGCTTTTCTATTCCTTTCTATATGATTTAATTTCAGAATAATACAATTTGTGCAACATTGCTTTACACAATATAAAGCAATGTTTAAAAACTTGCATGCAAAACACATTTATTATACAACATACGCATCATTTAACTGTGTTTTTACTAAAGTCTATTCAGCTGTCATTGTGTGAGCAATTCTTAATCATCATTTATCACTTTAGCATCCTAAATGTGTTTCTGACAGGGCTTCAATTATACTCATATTAATTACAAGGCCTGACAACATTTCAGGCTCATTTTTAATGGAGATGTCTGATGGCTCTGAAGTACAGCTGGGATTGGACCAGAGCTTTGGCAGAGCTCTGATGCTGCCACACTGAGACACAATGACACTGAAGAGATTGATGGAGGCTCACAGTCTGTCCGGACACAATTTTCAGGAGCGAACTAGATCCATAAAAGTCATTTTGTGAAACTTCCCTAGCAGTTCAAATCCTTATATCAGAATAAAATTTATATGCAAATAATCTTCTTGATTTTGTTATTGTAACATCTTCTACAGTGTTTATGATGCAATTAAAGTTATACTAACCTAACCAGGCCTGCATTGTTTAAAACAAGGTTTTTAAAAACAGATTCTCTCTTCTTTCCTGTAGTTTAAGACGCAGTACGGCAAGAGGATCATCCATGTGAAGGTGATAGTTAATGACTCCATATTTAACCTGACCAACGCCACACAGGAGATTGCCAAAGAGGAGATCATTCCGATGTCTGGCACCACCAGCGGGGTGAACGCTCTCGGGCTGGTGGTGTTTTCCATGTGTTTCGGTCTGATCATTGGGAATATGCAGGAACAGGGACAAGCTCTCCGGGAATTCTTTGACTCCCTGAATGAGGCCATCATGAAACTTGTTGCTCTTATTATGTGGTGAGTAATTCCAGACACGCACGCAGAAACTAAAGTAGCTTTTGCAATTCATACTGAAACGGATTAAATAAATTGCAGCACTTACATCAGCACTTAAATCCTTATTTTTTTAATAGCTTATATTCATATTTTTATAATGTAAAATATTAGACAAATATTTTACATTCAGATCAATAAAAATTATGTATAATAAACAAATTTGACACTTTTTTATTTAGAGTCCTACATTTAGTTACATCTTCATTTATTGTCACCGGAGGACCATGTGGGTAAAAATGCATAGTTCACAAACTGAGGAGAAAACTCACATGATAATAATTTATTGCAAAGGCAGTTTTAAGCCTCTCAGCAGAGAATGAAATGTTAAAATAAGTGCGCTGTTTCTTTAAAACATCATCTCAGGTACGCACCAGTTGGAATCCTGTTTCTGATTGCTGGAAAAATCGTGGAGATGGATGACATCACTGAAATGGGCGGGCAGTTGGGCATGTACACTATAACTGTCATAATTGGCCTCATGATACACGGCATGATCGTACTGCCAATGTTGTTCTTCGTCATCACGAGGAAGAACCCCTTCATCTTCATCACAGGTTTACTGCAGGCTCTCATCACAGCTCTCGGCACGTCTTCCAGGTAGACCCTCAACCACACATCTTAACATTGTAAATGTTTCTACATTTCTAAATTAATTTTAATTTGTTTTTACGTTCCAGCTCAGCCACTCTTCCGATCACCTTCAAATGCCTGGAGGAGAACAACAAAGTTGATAAACGTGTGACTCGTTTTGTGCTTCCTGTTGGGGCTACGATTAACATGGATGGAACCGCGTTATACGAAGCCTTGGCGGCCATTTTTATCGCTCAGGTTAACAACATGGATATGAACTTTGGGCAGATCATAACTATTAGGTGGGATTTTTTTAAACTATCCAATTAAATAATGAACTATTTTTGCTAGAAAATGAATACAATGAATTGTCTGAGTGTGATTTCTGTTATATAATACAATTGTGATTTCTGTTATATAATAGCATCACAGCCACTGCTGCCAGTATTGGAGCGGCCGGAATCCCACAGGCTGGTCTGGTCACCATGGTGATCGTGCTGACCTCTGTCGGACTCCCGACAGATGACATCACCCTCATCATTGCAGTTGATTGGTTCCTGTGAGTGACCTCAAACCGAGTCCTTTGACTTTGTTTAAATAACTGTGGTCACTCAGAAAACAGCTTTATTGCAGTATTTTTCTGCAATAAAGTTGACTCAAATATCTGCATCTGAAGACAAGATCTTTCTCTTATTTGGGGCTGTCGTCAGGTGACACACTTTGATGTATGAGACCCATGAGACTCGCTCCATTTATTTCACGAATTTCACGTAATTCAATTGGTTTTAACATAGAAACGTAATTAGGTTGGCCAAATTAATCATTCCAGATAGATCCTCTTTCCCATAAGTTACAGGAAAAACAGCCTCTTTTTAAACTAGGATAAAACTGACAGATAGAAACTTTTAAGCCACCAATCAAAAATATCCCTGATGTTTACAGCCTGAAGTTTCAATTTACCGATAAATAAAACAATCAGCAATCGATTAGGAATAATAGGGAAACGACTAAGAATTTTCTTTATCTTTAATCTTCTTGCTTTCATCTCACAAACAGGGATCGTCTGCGAACAACAACCAATGTTTTGGGAGATTCCATAGGAGCTGGGATTGTGGAGTTCCTGTCCAAAGATGAGCTTCAGAGCAGTGATGTGGAGTTGGGAAACTCCGTGCTGGAGGAGAACGAAGTGAAGAAACCCTATCAGATGATTCCTCAAGACAACGAGTATGAGAAACCATCAGACAGTGAAACCAAGATGTAGAGTCTGAATGAACTACCAGGATTCCAACAGTGTGTGTGTGTGCGTGTGTGTGTGTGTGTGTGTGCGTGCGTGTGTGTACATACAGTGAACCCGAAACATATTCATAACAATAAATTCAATAAATGTTTCAAGCAAAACACAGAAATTAAGTTAGGTTTCAAATTTACAAACAGCAGATGTTCAAAGTTAAAAACAAAAGGTATTTGGACACTTTCTGGTTGTCAAGGTGTTGATTAAAAATATTAAAAACCTTAAAATGTTTAAAGAAAGTTGCAAACGTTTAAGCAGAAATGAATGTGTGATTTTCTCACAGTAAATTATTCATGTGATAATCTGATAATTCATCTGTTTGTCACTTTGTTTATTTGTGCTTTTGCTATAGAAAATTGACAGGGATGGATTGAATTCTATGATTGATGAATTTTTGTGCCCCATATTTTGCATAACCAACCAAACATGGAGTATAAAATGTCAAATTGTAAATATCAAACGATACTTAGGTTTAGTTCTGACAACTGCTTCACACAATCTCAGTATTAGGCTTTAAGATTTTTGCAGGACTGCACAACTAACTGAATACACACATACACACGCGTTTGTGAGATTTTATATAGTTTCCTATCATCCTGCAAGATTTCATCCACTGTTGACGTTTGATAACATAAATAAATGTAATAATTCTTATCTGCTATTTGTTATTAACTGTAGTTTAAATGTTTATTTCTTAAGAAGCCTGTGATTACAATGAAATTGAGTCATATTTGAGCCTGTGTATCTTTTGAAAACATAAACGCTTTATATACAAGCTGATCTTGAGTTGTTTGCCTTTTTTAAAAATGCTTGTATTTTCCCACATTGCTGTAAATTTCATGTGAAGTCCATAAAAAGCACAAAAGGTGATTACAAATCCTGTAGAATAAAGCGTCAAGATTATGTGTGTTAAATATAGTTTTGAATAAAATGGAGAGTGGTGATAGCTGAATAGTTGTGCGTTATTACTTCAGACAGACTCTGATATATTATATTAAGACTTAAAACTAAGACTAATATACTGAATTAAAAAAAATGAGTGATTTGACAAACCCTGTTACTATTGAAAAACTTACTGAAGCATAAATGAAACATTATGTTATATAATATTGTACAATTTGGATTTGAAATATATACATAAAACACTAATATTGGGGTTTTACATTTTTAACTGGATGAAAAGTTTCCAAACTTGTCTGTAATTATTTCTATTATGGACTTATGCTGCCATCTCGTGGATAATAATTTCCTTTTGTGAAAATTATTATGTTTTTGCAGTTTTGTTTAAATTGACTATGCAAGAACTTGGTAAAGATTATCTACTGATATATTCACGTTTAAACTTCCCATGAGTTTTAGTTTAAGCTGTTTTAAGGGAACAGTTTTTAGACAGATACATTACTGCAGTGAATTGGGGATTTAAATCTTGGATTTGCACCCTTCTTGTGGTGGTTTGTAAAATGTCAGCTGTTACATTTTACAAAATATAAAAAGATAACAAATAAATACACAGAGGTGAAGTTTTTTATGTTATGCAAGAAACCTTTAAGGTTTTAATGGTAGATTATATTATTTTTAATACCTGTATGTTGTTAATAATACAATAGATGGTGCTGTTGGACTCTTTTTGTGTATTTACCACCATAAACGCCAAAACTTCATTAAATGTTACATTAAATAATCTGTAATACCTACATTGGCGAAAAATAATCTTATTATGCATTTATTTTATATAAATCATACTATTCTTCTATATTAAATGTTTGTTAGAAACGTCTATTTAATTTCATGTTTTAATGTTTTATTGTAACATTATTGAATATATTTTGAGTAACACCAATTACACTTATTCCCCATATAGGATTTTTTGTTTGTTTTGTCTGTTTTGTTTCATCTTCTGCCACCAAGACACGCAAAGAGTTACTGAAACTTTAATGCAATATTAGACAATGAGTGATAGGTGGAGAGAGAGCAGAACAGAGGGAGAGAGAGATGGGATGGAAATGAGAGAAAGGAAACGATTGTGGATGTGATGGATGGAGGAGAGCAGAGGTGATGAGAGGGGCAGCGGAGATGGGAAGCGGAGGACGGGAGAAGGAGGGAAGGGGAGGAGAGCAGGCGGCGGAAGTCGGCGGGTCGCTGCTGGTTGGTTCGGCGCCGGTGGAGGGAGTCGTTCCTGCAGCGGTGCTTCCGGTCGGCATTTTGTTCTGCGAGAGTCTCTGTGTGGTTTTCTTTCATGAGCGACCCGCAGCTTTTCAGCCCCGAATCATTATTACAGTCGCCCGGACCGAAGCGCGACCTCCCGTGAGCGCCGGTGCGAGGAATGACCGCCGCCCGTCTGCCTTCATGTTCGCTGTGAGAGGAAGCGCCGCGACCCGGATTATTGTTGTGAGAGGGACACAGCGAGCCCGAACCCCTCCACCTTCACCTTTCAACAGCAGAGCCTCAGGTAAACCCACTGGACCCGTTTCGCTGGTTGCGAGCGGGAGATCGGGGTGGCCCGGTGTCGGACTTACCGAGCCGCTATCGGTGTTATTGAATAGCAGCCGGGGTTAGCATGCGTTAGCTCGGTGCCGATCCGCCGTGAGGGCCCGCGGGCGAATCAGCGGTTCTGGTGGTTGGTAAGCAAAGGCCAGACGGGGGATACAAACGGACCGTTCGGGTTCGGGTGCTCGGTCGTGCATGCAAGTGTGCAGCCGAACCCAAACACCAGCATCGGAGTGATACGGGCCTGCAGCTTTAAAACCCAGTAAACAACACGGTTCACACACAAAACCTTAATTCACTTCGTATCAGTTTGTCCTCTTAGTTCAACACCTGAGAGGTTTTCGCAGGTATGTTGGGTTCGGCCCAAACCATCAGTAAACACTGTCCTCATATCCTCTCCATCTGCTGTCTATGAGAACAAATACTCGTGTTTACTTTTATAATGCAATACAAAACAATACTTTTCATTTACAATATTCACCATCTATCAGAGTAAATCTTGGAGACACAATTGCTGTGTCTTAGAGTAAACAATACTCAGACCAAACTTTCATTATTTACCTTTCATTTATTTTGCATAAGTATATAAGAGTATAAGACACAGATTTTACCCTGTATAACTTAACTCTTATATACCTTTATTATTAAATATTGACAATATTTGACCATGTTTCAGACCAAACAATGATCCCATTGTACCATAAACAATACTTATATTATCTTATATTAACAAACCCTATAGCCTATCTGTCAGAATAAACAATATATTAGTCTTATTGAAGCTTAATAAGACTAAAGTAAACAGCCATGTTGTCTTTTATCAAAATCTGTTTATCAGTTGTTTTTATAAGTCATTGGAAGAAACGGTCTGTTTTGTTTTGTTTTGGAGCTGTTTGTATTGGAAAGCATTGCATATATCTGTCTCAGTCACATTAGCTGCTGTTTATTAAATGTGAATGAATAATTCAGATTAAATTAAACCAGATTAAGCTGCATGTTCAGATTCACTTTGCGTTTATTAAAGAGATGCTTGAACCAGTTTGTTTATGGTTATTTAAATGTGTTTAAAATATTGATAAAAGATGAATTTATTAGGAGTATTTAAGCATGTCTTGTATGTTTGCATTACATATTAGGCTAATGTGAAACAATATTATTTAATATATGCACGATATGATCGTAACTATTGTTATTTTAATGTATGGTGTATTAATGCTATTCGCTTTAGCGCTATTAAAATGTTCAGCACTTGTGTTAAAGTAAAAGTTTCTCATATTTTGACAAGATATATAACATGTGATCGTCTTGGGCGATGTTTGCATGTATGGGAAGACTGACAGATGTGTTTGTTTTTGTGTGGTTTGTTATTGAAGCAGCTGCCGTTGAATTGCATTGGGGTTTATGTCTGCCTGTATAATCCAGTGTTTATAACTGTGTGTTATATCATGCATGCATGCATGTGTGTGTTTGTGCAGCAATGTGTGTGATCCACATTAACTGTTGATGCGTTATCAATTGATGGTTTGTCAATATGGTCTGTTATGAATATTTAAATAGCCTTTATTATTACAATGCATTTGTTTATTTGCAACTAAGCTCTTTATTGTTATTCTAAATTTTTTCCAACATACTCCAGTTGCATTTATAGCAGTACAATCCTGGGAATCCACAGGCATGTCTTTAATCCGTTGGAACTGATGCAGGCCCAGCTGGTTTAGAGAAAGTCAGGCAGCGATTGGCCCACGAGCCCAGAATCGCATCTGATGGGAGTTTCTTTCTAATTTATTGCAACGGTCTGGGGAAGACCCTCGTGTTTCATTCAGGCAGTGTTTCCCGCAGCGCTGCACTGCCTGATGGGAAACCTTTCCAAAGCACTGGAGGCAGTTCTAGCAGGGGGAGGGGCAACTGCAAAATAAAGCCCATTTGATGAACAGATGTATGTGTAGTTTTGGCTACATGTGGGGCCTCTTTTGTTCAGTGTGTAAAGCGAGATGTAGCTGAGTAAGTTCCAGCGTGAGTTTTATTTTTATTTACACGTCTTGAGCACCTAAAATGATCTTTAAGGTAATCTGTTACAATTGTAATAACTCGTGATAACTAGCACTGACCAAAGGTGACTGATCCATTAATGCATGCTGGTTTTCTTGTGTTGACACTCATGTGGTGTCTAAGTAACGGATTTACGCTTGTTAACTCAGATTGTTTGTGGTTGGTTAAGTTTGTGAACATTTCAAGCACTGACTGGTTTTGCAGACTTTTGATGCAAAAGTAAATTGAATATTATGATTGTCATTGCATGTTTTCCATGCCTTTAAAATAGCGCTACTGTTATTGTGTCTCTGTAATGCCCTGATGATGTCATCACCTTCTCCTTCCTGTTTTTGCTGCAGAAGATGTAAAGGTGGATCCGTGAGCAGCGACCTGTGCATCCACACAAACTTCCTGCCCTTCTTCAGCATGAATGGGGATATGCCTCATGTTCCTATCACCACTCTCGCCGGGATCGCAAGCCTCACCGACCGTAAGTCACACAGCCTGCAGAAAATTACACATTCTCTCATGCTAGTGATTGATGTTATCGTAGAGCTAGCCTCTGATAATTGGAGGTGTCTGATTGGAGGTTTCGTCTGGTCATGCGACTTTAACATGGCGACCACCTTAAGGATGTTGTTAACCTGTTACTCCCACCCTTATATAACAGGTTTTATAAGAAGTACACAGTTAGTCACAAATAATATTAATTTCTATATAATGTCTTATAATAATCTTCTATATTTCTAATTTCTAATTATATAATTTCTTTTAATAATCTTAATATTTGCCTGTTGTGCACTTTTAAAAGTGAATATTCTGTTTTGATGTCATTTTGTAGCTGTTGACTTAATGTCTGTTCACACTTTTAAAGCTGATAGGACAGTGACTTGATTTGCGAAGGCAATAATGGAAACAATTAGCTCTGAATAAACGACCAGCATGTCTCCTGTCATTACGTGTTGAGAAATAACTCGTGTTTTTGGGTTTGTTTGTCAGTGTTAAGTCAGCTGCCCCTCCCCTCCCCTCTCCCTGCTACCACCACTAAGAGTCTGCTGTACAATGCGAGGATTGCTGAGGAGGTCAGCTGTCTGCTGTCCCGACGCGACGACGCTCTCGTGTCTCAGCTGGCCCACGGGCTCAATCAGGTGTCCACAGAACACATGTGGGTATCTCACCTCTGCCTCTTTCCATCAGTAGAAACTCGACTGCTGTCTGTGTGACTCTACATCACATATGTCACATTAATTGGATTTTTTCCTGTTACCAGAGAGTTGAAGGACAACTTGGGCAGCGATGACCCAGAGGGGGATGTGCCGCTGCTGCTACAGACAGTGCTGTCCAGGAACCCCAATGTCTTCAGGGAGAAAAGTACGCCCACCCGATACGGGGTTCAGGGCGGTAAGGAGAATGTTCAGCCGTTTAGTCCAGCTGTGTTTCAGCTAAATCGCTTATCCTTGACTCTGTGCATGACTGTTTTATTAAAAAAGTTCCTGTCTAAATTAATCTGACTATTAGCAGAAATCTGCCTTAAAATATTTATTCATTTGTTGAATAATAACGCTTTCTTTTTTTTGCCCTGAAGGTTTATTGCAACAGCCAATGATTCCATCCTACAAAATTCCCCAGAATTCCATGCACGGAAGCCCGGCATCAAACTACCAGCAAAACACTGTAACCCCAAGCCCCCCCAGGTATTGTTCCGCTTCCCTGTTTTATAGCTTAGATAGGTAACTTAAGTAGTACCAACAGCTGCTGTGATTTTAACAAAATTGCAAGAGCAAAATGATTATTTGAAGTCTGTACATTTACCAGTTTCCTACTCTTCCTTGACAGCAGGTTCGTTCAGCCTCAGGCCGGTTCCGGTACCAGGTACATGCCCCAGCAGAACAGTCCAGTGCCCAGCCCGTACGCCCCACAGAGCCCTGCAGGCTACATGCAGTACAGCCACCCGCCCAGTTACTCTCAGCACCAACAGATCCAGCAAGGTGAGTCCATTGTCTTCTCCCAGACAAGAACATTAGTTTAAATCTCAAGAGGATTGTCATCATTTTGAACGTCTTTAATATAAAACACCTCAAGGCGTAAGAAAGTGTTTTAATAAGATTCTAATGATTTTTCCTGACCTATCAGTTAAATAATGTAATTTAAAGTGTTTCAGTGACAGAGGCACTGGGTCAACAGAATATTGTAGTTCTGTAACTTTAAAGTGGCCTTTATTGTGACCCAGAATAAAGTTCAAAGTGCACCAGACTTTATGGCGATCGTCCAAGTCAGGCTACACAGGATTAAATAAAGTATGAGCCTGACTTTCTGTGTTGCAGTGTCTGTATCCAGTCCGGTAGTTGCAGGTGGAATGAGAAACATCCATGACAGCAAAGTCTCTGGTCAAGTTTCCGGTAACACAAACCATAACTCACGGCATTGCTCCAGTGACGAGTACATCAGCATCGTCCAGAGACTTGGAAATGATGTGAGTGCTTGGTAACGGTAGCGTTAATGTCTGGTTGAGTGTTAAACTACATTAACTATCTTTCTGGGCCTGTTTTCTGTGTTTACAGGAGAGTGACCCCGCTATGAGAAACGCCTCATTTCCTGTTCGCTCAGTCTGTTCTCCTGATGGAAGTGAAGGAACACCAAAAGGTGAGTAGAAGCTCCATTTTTGAAGTTGTCTGGACATTAAAGTCACTATAAAAAGTGTCTTAATGTCATTGCAATAGACGTTGTGCCATCTTTAGGAAATGTTTTGCTGGAAAAGTGTGTCTGTGCTATTTTTGTTACAGTCAATAAATACCAAATAGTCAATAAATACTTTTTTTAGTGTTATGGTGGATTGTTTTTTATATACTGCAAAAACATTGAGTTGAGTTGGCAACTGGTTTGAGTTTTCAAAATACTCTGAGGATGTTTTTGTTATACACAAAAGTACAGCGAACGTGCATTTAACGTTACATGATGCTGAAGTATCTTTTTCCTATGTTGTTTTAGTTGGATCCCGGCCTCCCCTGATTCTCCAGTCTCCTCCGCCATACACCTCACCAAGAGATGCTGCTCCTGACCTCCTCCTGGACTCCCCAGAGCGAAAGAAGAAGCAAAAAAAGTTAACGAAAGAAGAGGGAGCCAAAAGTGCCATGTATGACATTGTCAGCTCTCCCTCTAAAGACTCAACAAAGCTAACGATAAAGCTGTCTCGTGTGAAGTCCTCAGAGACGGACCAGTCATCAGACCCAATGCTAGCAGTGGAGAACAGCTCGGATGCCGAGAACGAGCTCTCGTGCAATAGCCTGCCATACCACCCGAACCCCCAGGAGCGCCTGTCTGCGGGCCAGTGTCCCCCGGGGGAGCAGTCAGGCTACCAGCAGGTTCCCGTACTGCAAAACACTGGGGCGCTCGCAGCCAGACAGCCCGGGGTAGTTAGTGGAACCCCCTACGATGAGGCAGAGTTGGACGCTTTGGCTGAGATCGAGAGAATTGAGAGGGAATCTGCGATTGAGAGAGAACGCTGCTCCAAAGAAGTTCAAGATAAAGGTGTGTTTCTGTTTCCTGTTAGTCTTTCATGTGTGCTTGCATTCGGTTTATGTGTGTGTTGATTTCTGTTAAAAAGCATGAATTTGTTTTGCTGTTACTTTTTGAAAGAATCATGTGGAAAACGCTAAGAACATCCTAGCAACCACGTAGTATCACACGGTAGACTATTCAAAACACCCTAGAAATCGTTTAACGCTATCTGATGTCCACTGAGAACTCCTTAGCAACCACATAGTAACAAACTAACAAAATTATAGCAACACCCTGGCGCAACCACTTATCATTGTGGTGGCGAGTTTTGCACGGGCAAGAGCCGCTCACGTTTTGTTTAGAAATATGTCTGAATATTATGCTTCTTACCTGTGATGTTTTAAATCTGCAGACAAACCTCTAAAGAAAAGAAAACAAGATTCGTACCCTCAGGAACCAGGAGCCGGGGGCACTGCAGGCGCTTCCGGAACACCTGGCGTGGGAGGAGGATGCAATGCTGGAAACAAACTGGTACCTCAAGAGGCTAGCGCTGCTAGCAATGGAGCTAGCCGGCCTGCCCTGATGGTCAGTATTGACTTGAAACAGGCAGGCAGGGTAGAAGGACCATTAGACTCTTGTCCCGTTCCTGCAACCGAGGCCCAGAGGTTGCCTGAGGACAGCTCAGAATCCACCGGGGTCTTGAGGCTCAGTTCCAAAACTGATGGGGAGATGCAGCAGGCTGTGGACGGCCGGCCGGAGGTCATCAAACAGAGGGTGGAAACACCACAGAAAACACCTTCAGATGGTAGACCAGAAACTCCCAAATACAAGCACGACAACCGCAGGGACATTTCCAACAAAACGAGTTCAGAAAAGAGATCGGATCTTTTTAAGCACAGACAGGATGGTAAGCCTGATAAAGTAAGGACCGAGGGTAAAGGTCAGGACACTCCTAGAAAACACGAGGGACGTTCAGAATCAACCCGAGAAAGCAAAGAGGAACGGCACAGAGAACGGGATAATGAAAGCTTCAAGATCCGCCGACCAGACGCTTCCAGATCGTCCAACCGTGTGGAGCACAGCAGAGACAAGGACCGGGAAAAGGATCGAGAAAGAAAGCGCCACACAGAATCAACAGAGCATCAGGACAAACGGTTTTCACGGCCTGACAGTCCACGGGTGAAGCAGGAACCCCGGGGAGGTGTAGAATCCAAACCAAAACTCGAGAAGCCTGTCCTCAAAAGTCCAAACATCAAAGAGGAGAAGCGGAGCGGAGACATCAAACACCGGATTGACGGACACAAACCGTCTTTGGAAACCAAGATGGCAGAATTTCCAGACTACCTGCTAGGTGGCAAATCAGGCGCGTTGAAGAACTTTGTCATTCCAAAGTTAAAACGAGACAAAGATGGGAAAGTGATGTCGGATGTGCAACACCAGGCAGAGTTGCTTTCTGACCGACAGGTGAAATTAGAGAAACTGGACCTATCCGAGGACATCAGTAAGGCTGCTAAACCTGTTGTGGTTCTAAAGAAACTGTCCATTGATGAGCTCCAGAAGTTTATCAGTAATTCACGCAGCTCAAAGTCAAGCAGGAGCAAGTCGCCTTACAGCATGTTCTCAGGTGAGTCGTTTATCGCTTGGTATTATGTGGCCCAAAAAGAAAAAGTGAAACTTGGTAATCTTGGTATTTCATAGCTGGAGGGTGAATTGTTCATTGCGTACGGTTTATGACAGACTGTCTGAATATTTGCATGGAATTTGAACAAACCTGTGTATGATGAGTCATTGCTAAAGGACTTTAATGCTTATTTGCTAACAGAGATGGACTCCAGCGTGCCGCTGTGTGAAAGAGTGAAGGTAAACAAACGCAGACGCAGTTCCACTAACGACAAGCCCAAGTACGCTGAGGTCAGCTCAGATGAAGACAATCACTCTGTAGAATGTAAGTAAATATTTCAAACCTGGTTGTTTTCACACCTGCTACGTTTGCTTGAGTTCACTTGCTGCCCTCACCTAACTCTGATCTGTTTTCATACTGTGTTAGTACCATTATGTAGTTTAAAACTGTTTTGCTTTTATCATTAGAAGCTGTTCGTGTTGTCAAGTGTCAGAGCTTGAAAATCAAAGCTGAAAAATTAAAATCAGTGTCACCTGAATTTGGACTAAATCTCTGCACAAACACCTCTAGTGTGGAAATCTGTTTACTTATAAGCAATTTATTTTCTTTTAATCACAAAAGTTGTAGAATATGTCGTCCATTTAAATTGTCATCTGTGAATTTCAGTGGCTCCCAAGCGTTCAAAGAAAGACAAAGACAGGGACAGGACGTGGGAACATGAAGAGAAAAACCGACGGAGCTCAGGAGATCACAGAAAGAGTGGAGGACATCACGACAGTTCGAGAAGTTCAGGCGGTCGACACAAAGATCTCAGCCCCTCAGATGTAGATGAAGAGTCGCCCCCTCCCAGCCTAAGTGACCGTAAGTGCCCCACCAATAAACGTAATAACAACAGGTGCTTCATCGCTGATTCTGGTAGATGTTTGAGTGTTTTAATAATGTGAGAAATGATTGTTGACGTCTAACCTCTGACATCTGTCATCACCAGTTGCCAGAAAGTTGAAGAAAAAGGAAAAACTAAAGAAGAGAAAAGCGTACGAGCCCAAACTGACTCAGGACGGTACGTTTATAGCATTTTATAGCATACAGCAATCTTAGAGCTTCGGTAATCACACTCTTATCTTTACAGAAATGATGGACTCGTCCACATTCAAGAGATTCTCCACCAGTATCGACAGTGTTCTTGAAAACCTGGAGGATGTGGACTTGACCTCATTAGGTACATGCGGAACTTAAATTGCAGGGCAGTAATGCTATAAACCAACTTGCAGATTTTTATGAATTAAGCTGTTTCCCTATAACTGCAGATGATGACGAGATCCCTCAGGAATTACTGCTCGGAAAACATCAGCTCTCTGAATTAAGCAGCGAATCTGCCAAAATAAAGGCCATGGGCATCATGCATAAGGTAAAGGGATACAAGGTTTCTGTGGGTGGTGGCTTGTTTTAGATGTATGTTAGTTTTCAGACATCTTGGAATTTAATAGATATGTTTGAATATATTTGACTTTACAAAAAAGCATTATCACAATGTCTAATTTCTTTCAATATGTAGCGCTAATGCTAACTGCCTCTCATCCTAGATTCCAACGGAAAAGTTGGTGAAGGTTCAAGGTATTTTGGAGAAGAACATTCAGGATGGTGCCAAACTCTCCACCCTCTTCAATCACGTGAGTGTCCGTGGTTTCCTTCAGCAGAACGTTGTTGAGTTTGACCGTCTCTGACGGGTTTCCTGTCCTCGTGATTTCAGGACAGCGACAGGGACCACGAGGAGCGTCTGTGGCGTGACCTCATCATGGAACGTGTCACCAAATCTGCCGACGCTTGTCTGACGGCTCTTAACATCATGACCTCAGCGCGGATGCCGAAAGCCGTGTACATCGAAGACGTTATTGAGAGGGTCTTGCAGTACACAAAGTTTCATCTGCAGAACACATTGTATCCGCAGTACGACCCCGTCTACAGGGTGGACCCTCATGCCGGTCAGTCCTAAATTGTAACATGGTGTCCTAACCAGGCACCAATCAAGGGATAAATATTCCATAATAAATTTGCTTTGGTCCTCACTAGGTATAACAATTTTAAGTGTTAGCCTTTTTTTTAATTTCAACTTGCGATGCGTAGCCACGCCCATAGTGGAGTCTGATTGGTCAAAATCCCACTCCACATTTCTGAACACACTTGGTGATAGCCTCACGTACAGATTGAATGCGAATATGTGTTTTATGGTTTATGTATGTATATTTGAAACATCAAAAACTGTTTTTGTTGTATTGCAGGGGGATTGCTAAGCTCAAAAGCCAAGCGAGCGAAATGCTCAACGCATAAGCAGAAAGTTACCATCATGCTCTACAATAAAGTGTGTGATGTTATCGGTAACCTCTCTGAACTGCTGGAGATTCAGCTGATGACAGACACGACCATCCTTCAGGTGAGAACCAGACATCTTCCTCCTAACAGAGTTATTTCCGGTTGTGTCCCAAATGACTCCACAAGCCCTTAATTTCTCTGTGCAGGTTTCCTCGCTGGGCATCACACCTTTCTTTGTAGAGAACGTGAGCGAGTTGCAGCTCTGTGCCATTAAGCTGGTGACGGCTGTAAGTATGAGACGCTCTCTCTGTGCTGTGCTGTGTGCTAACTATGCTCAACTCTACTGTGCGTAACTCTGCTGTGCACGAACTGTGCTTAACTCTGCTGTGTGCTAACTGTGCTCAAYTCTGCTGTGCTCCAGGTGTTTTCGAGATACGAGAAGCACAGGCAGCTGATTCTAGAAGAGATCTTCACCTCTCTCGCCCGACTGCCAACCAGCAAGAGAAACTTAAGAAACTTCAGGTACCTGCTCAGGTTAAATCTGTGGTTTAACAGAGGCATGTTTTGCACATATTTATTATATTGTGTGTTCAGACTGAACAGCAGTGATGTGGACGGAGAGCCCATGTTTATTCAGATGGTGACAGCGCTGGTGCTACAGCTCATTCAGTGTGTGGTCCATCTACCTTCTGAGAAAGACTCAGATGATGACAGCGACAGGAAGGTAAGGGTTCGAGTTGATGGTGTTTATACGGTTCAGAATCTATGATGTCATTTTTGGCCAAAAATGGTCTGTGGATATTCCTTAAATCAAATTAAACGTGAATCTAATTTATTCCACACGTTTATTTACAAATGCAATACCGTTTATGATTCCTGTTTGGTTTCTTCATTTCAGGTTGATCAGGATGTAATAATCACAAACTCCTATGAGACGGCAATGAGAACGGCACAAAATTTTCTCTCCGTTTTCCTGAAAAAGTAAGAGCGCTTCAAATTATACCAGAAATAAACCTCAACTCGTTTAAATTTGCACGTTGCCCTTCAGGGATAAGTTAACTGAATCTGTTTGGATGTGTCTGCATATCCCGGTATTAATCTCAGAAAACACCTGTTTTATTCTCTTCTGGTACTTTTCTGTCAAGGGGTCTTAATCGTGTTGTCTCAGAGCAAACAACATCTGTGTCTCCTGATTATTATAGCGATTTAATTAATCTGACGGTGAATTCAATTAATTTGATGGTTTTATTTTTTATTTTGTACATTTTTCATCCCCTTGACGATAAGCTGATATGACCAGATACCAACTATAAAACTTTGAGAAAAGTGTCTAATCTAATTCCTGCGTTGCGTTGACTTCCTGTTTCTGTTAAAGGTGTGGCAGTAAGCAGGGTGAAGATGACTACAGGCCACTGTTTGAAAACTTTGTTCAGGATCTTCTGTCCACGGTGAATAAACCTGATTGGCCGGCTGCAGAGTTGCTGCTAAGCCTTTTGGGAAGGCTCCTGGTAGGTTCTTAGGTTAATATTTAGAATTCGGTTCTGACAGGAAGTTTGAACAATTGCTGATTATTATTTTTTGTTTTCTATGTGTAGGTTCACCAGTTTAGTAATAAACAAACCGAGATGGCTTTGAGAGTGGCTTCTTTGGATTATCTTGGCACAGTTGCCGCACGTCTTCGTAAAGATGCCGTGACCAGCAAAATGGACCAGCGCTCCATCAACCGCATCCTGGGAGAGGTGACGTTAGGCTCCGCCCCTGTATTACACCACTCAAGACTGAATAAAGCTGATGTTAATCCTGCGTATTGTGTGTGACAGGGTTCTGGTGATGACGAGGTTCCACAGCTCCAGAAGGCTCTGTTGAGTTACCTGAATGAGAACATGGAGAATGACCCGTCTCTTGTGGTGAGAACCTCATTCAGCGTTCTTCACGGTGGAGTTAGCATGTTCTTGTGCCTCATCAAATCTTTCTGGAGAAGCTCCCACAGAACTTCATGAGAAAATCTGTATGTGAGGTTTATTGTGATTCCTTCATCTCCAACAGTTTGCACGCAAGTTCTACATTGCGCAGTGGTTCAGGGACACCACCATGGAAACGGAGAGAGCCATGAAGTCACAGAAAGACGATGATCCGTCTGATGGGCCGCATCACGCCAAGGACATCGAGACCACCGGTGAGATCTTACAGAAAGCCGAAGCACGCAAGAAGTTCCTCCGGTCTGTTGTGAAGACCACGCCATTAAAGTTCAGCACGCTAAGGTACAAACACTAACAGCTTTCAAGAACAACAATAACCTTATATATGTGACCTTATAAATTTCTAAATCTCTCCTTTTACTTCTTCATACACTGACATTATTAACAAGGGTGATTCTTTCTGGAAGTAGAAACTGTTGTATGGTGCTGTCAAATTTATTGCCATTCAATTAAATGCCATTAATTAATAGCTTTTCCTTAAATAAGACGATTGAAGGTAAATACGTTGGTGATATTTTGACACCTGTTTGTCCTTTTGCACAGAATAAACTCGGATACCGTGGACTATGAGGACTCCTGTCTTATCGTACGATATCTGGCCTCTATGAGGCCCTTTGCACAGAGCTTTGATATTTATCTAACACAGGTAAGAGGGTCACTATTTCCCTCAGTCAGTGTTCTGCTCGGCGCTCACAGCCACAAGTAAACGACAAACATCTCTGTGTCTGTAGATCCTGAGGGTTCTTGGTGAGAGTGCCATCGCTGTGAGGACAAAAGCAATGAAATGCCTTTCCGAAGTTGTTGCCGTGGATCCCAGCATCCTGGCACGGGTGAGTGCGGGTTCCAAAATTTGGTTCTAAGGCTTTTCCTGAGATGTTACAGTTCTAGAATTGAATGCTGTTGTCGGTGTGCAGATGGACATGCAGCGTGGGGTTCACGGCCGGCTGATGGACAACTCCACCAGCGTGAGAGAAGCTGCTGTAGAGCTGCTGGGTCGATTTGTGCTGAGCCGACCGCAGCTCACCGAACAGTATTATGACATGCTGATCGAACGGATTCTGGTTGGTGCTTCTTCTTGCAATTACTTGCTTGGCTTTTTAAATTCTTGTAAGGAGTGAATGATGGACTGTGTTGTCATGTTTTCATCAGGACACAGGCATCAGCGTGAGGAAAAGGGTGATTAAAATCCTGCGAGACATCTGTCTGGAGCAGCCCACCTTTAACAAGATCACCGAGATGTGTGTCAAGATGATCCGGAGAGTCAATGATGAGGAGGGCATCAAGGTTTGAGATAAACACACACACACACTGTTTGTTCTGGAGAATCTCATCTATCTTCTGATCTTGGGTGTAATTTAGATTTCAGTCCACTTCCGCCAAAGAAAAACAATTTTAAATGACCTCAAACTTCTTTCTAGAATCATTATAGTCTAAAAATGTGATTTGTTTTGCATGTCTTGTGCAGAAATTGGTGAACGAGACGTTTCAGAAACTGTGGTTCACTCCCACGCCCAATCACGATAAAGAGGCCATGACGCGCAAAATCCTCAACATCACAGATGTGGTAAGAGTCTGCGGAGAGTGGCGTAAACCGGCCGACCCCGTGACCTTCATGCGTGATGTCTAATTCTTGCACCTTCTGATGTGTGTCATGCTTTCAGGTGGCTGCCTGCAGGGATTCTGGTTTCGACTGGTTTGAGCAGTTGCTGCAGAATGTGAGTTGCTCCCTCATGGTTCGCTTTTTTTTAGAAAGAAAAGCTAACCTTAGTTTTCTTTTGTTGTCAAAGCTGTTTAAGTCAGAAGAAGACGCGTCTTACAAACCGGCCCGGAAGGCTTGTGCTCAACTGGTGGACAGTCTTGTGGACCACATTCTCAAATACGAGGAGTCTCTCGCTGGTATAAACATCACTGTGTTTATATTTGTTTTTATTGTAGCCTTACCGTACTCCTCATGAGTTTTTCTGTTATGTTTCCCCACAGAGGGTGACAGTAAAGGGTTGACATCGGATCGGCTGGTGGCTTGTATCACCACACTTTACCTGTTCAGTAAAATCCGAGCCCAGCTGATGGTCAAACACGCCATGACGATGCAGCCCTACCTCACCACAAAGTGTAACGTGAGTTTAAGTTTCAGCTTTCAAAACTTTCAATAAAGTTTCAGCTTTTTGGTTAACTGAGAAAACAGAATTAGAAACATGGAAGCTAAAGATATATCTTCAAGACTCCAAATATGGCTAAACGAAAATAAAAATGTGGGTGTAGCTTTTAAATTAATGTAATATTGATAAAATTGAAATGTGACTGTAAAAAGCTTTGAGAAACGTAATACCAAGTAAAGTTAAATTAAAGTTAAATTATTCTCCACAGACTCAGAGTGATTTTATGGTGATCTGCAACGTGGCCAAAATCTTGGAGCTTGTGGTTCCTCTGATGGATCATCCGAGCGAAAGCTTTCTCACCACCATCGAAGAAGATCTGATGAAACTCATCATCAAACACGGCATGACGGTCAGTTGAACCTGAGCTCTGATGTTCTGCTTCAGTCTGCAGCCCTGACGTTGTGCTTGTTTGTGCACCATGAGCTTCACGGTTCCTCTGTCTTGTGTTCCTCACAGGTTGTGCAGCACTGTGTGAGCTGTCTCGGTGCGGTCGTCAATAAAGTCACCCACAACTTCAAATTTGTCTGGGCTTGTTTTAATCGATACTACGGTGAGGAACTTAATGAGGAACTTATACTTAATTCTCAAATCCAGAGATCACTAAAAATGTTCTTCTTCAATCTAAAGGAGCGCTGAACAAGCTGAAGATACAACATCAAGAAGATCCAAACAGCACAGTCCTGGTGTCCAACAAACCAGCGCTGCTGAGGTCACTGTTTACTGTGGGAGCTCTCTGCCGACACTTTGACTTTGACCAAGAAGAATTTAAAGGCAGTAATAAGGTTTGTTGCTTCATGGTCAGGATTTCTTGGAGTAGAACTCTAGATCTAGGAATAGTTTTTGGTAAGGAGGTGGACTCTCAAAACCAAAATATGACTTCATATGTCTGGCCTGTGATCTTCTCTGGCAGGTGATCATCAAGGACAAAGTGATGGAGTTGTTGCTATACTTCACCAAGAATGAAGACGAGGAGGTGCAGACCAAGGCCATCATAGGTTTAGGTAGGTAAACATCTACTCTTCCATCACTGAAGTTCTTGATGTCCTCTTTGAAGGTGACCTAAGTCATCTCTTGGTTCTCCAGGGTTCCTGTTCATCCAGCACCCAGGGCTGATGTTTTCTCCAGATGTGAAAAACCTTTACAACAGTCTCCTGGCTGACAGGAAGACATCTGTGAACCTGAAGATCCAGGTCCTGAAGAACCTGCAGACATACCTTCAGGAGGAGGACTCGCGCATGCAGGAAGCTGACAGGGAGTGTAGGTGTCCACCTTGACCAAACTCTCCAGTAGCTGTTAAACTATCTATTTGTGGAGATTTATGTAGATTGTAGGAGCCTTAAGGAGTGTTTAAGTCAAGAAACCCCGTGCAAGCATAGCTTTGTCTTATATTTGAGGTTTGTGGGTGGGCTTCGAGTCTGAATAGGGGGTCTCGAGTTCTGTAAAGCTTAAAAACCTCTGATGTAGACCTATTTCTGCTGATAAATTAAAACAACATCTGGGCCGTGAAGCCCCGCCTATTTTCAAGTCTTCCTGTTTCATGCTAATAGTCGTTCTTATTCCATTTGTGCAGGGAAGAAGATGGCCAAGCAGGAGGACCTGAAGGAGATGGGCGACATCTCCTCAGGCATGAGCAGTTCCATCATGCAGCTCTACCTCAAGCAGGTTCTGGAGTGTTTTTTCCACACGCAGTCCAGCGTGAGACACTTCGCCCTGAACGTCATCGTCCTGACTCTAAACCAGGGCCTCATTCACCCCGTACAGGTATGTAACTACAGCTCATCATCTGAGAAGGCTTGCCTGGAAGTGCCTTTAGTTTAACTTGGTCCTTGTAACCACTCCATCAGTGTGTTCCGTATCTCATCGCCATGGGAACCGACTTGGAACCCACGATGAGGAACAAGGCTGATCAACAGCTGGTGGAGATTGATAAGAAGTACACGGGATTTATTCACGTGAGTGGATTTGAACGACTGGAGTTACGTTTGTGCTATAATGCGGTTTAATGGTGTGATGATGGACGTGTGTGTGTGTGTGACAGATGAAGGCTGTGGCGGGGTTGAAAATGAGCTATCAGGTGCAACAGGCCATCGTGGGCTCCCAGAATACGGTGATCAGGGGGTTCCGACTGGACGAGACAAATGCGGCGCTGTGTGGCCACCTCTACACTATGGTGCGAGGAAACAGACAACACCGCAGGGCTTTTCTCATCTCGCTGCTCAACCTGTTTGATGACCATGCGGTTAGTGTTTCGTTTGATTGCTTGTGTTCAGTGTGGGGTGTTGCAGTATGTCATCAGTGTTGTTTATTACATTGAAGTATCGCTTTGGGAATCAGTTGAGCTACAGGAAGATGTTTTAACAGTATGGTTTAATTTTGTTTCACACAGAAGTCAGACGTGAACATGCTGTTGTTTGTTGCGGATAATCTGGCCAGCTTCCCGTACCAGAGTCAGGAGGAGCCTCTGTTTATTATGCATCATGTGGACATCACACTGTCAGTGTCTGGAAGCAACCTGCTGCAGTCTTTCAAAGAGGTGTGACTCTTTAATGAACTCACCTGTCAACAACATTACATCACCAACATTTCCAGACACTTGTTTGTATTATCTTGTGTTACCGTAACACACCCATAAATCAAAAAAGGAAAACATGTCTATTTACCAATTGATGTTGAGTTTTTTATTATATAATTAAAGTGAATGGTGACCGAGACTCTTGTTTGTTTCCCTTTTTTTGGATGGGGGGGTTGAAACGACCTGAGGGGATTGTTTTTATTTTAGGTGCTGCATGAAGCAAACTTCTGTAACTTCTTTAATTTTTTTTTCAGTCTTTGTTGAAAGAGCCAAGACAACGAGAGAAGAAGAAGAAGAAAATGAGAGGGAAAAAATGTGGCTCTGAGGAAGACGAGGATGAAGACGACAGCAGCCGGGTGAGCAGCAGCAGTGACAGCGACAGCAGCGATGATGTCATCCATCGGCCCAAGAAACAAAAGCGAGCTTCCGCGGTGAACTCCGACTCGGATTCGGACTTGGACTTGGAGGATGCTGACAAAGTGATGCTGCATCTCCCTGACAACCCGGACCCCCTGCTGGACTTCGCCAATGCGTCTCAGGGCATCCTGCTGCTCCTGATGCTCAAGCAGCACCTTAAGAACCTCTACGGCTTCTCTGATAGGTCCGTTCCATTGCCGCTTCAAGTGCATTCTGGGATGGTAGTGGAATTAACTGCCCGTCAGGTTTTTCCTGTTTTATATTGAATGCCTTTCTTTCTGTCTCTCTCCTTTCAGTAAAATCCAGAAGTATTCACCTACAGAATCGGCAAAAGTTTATGACAAGGCCGTAAACCGGAAAAACCACGTTCATTTCAACCCACGGCAGACGCTGGACTACCTGACCAACAACTTGTCCAATATTGACCTCACGTATGATGTGAAGAGGAGAATCGTCAGACAGTATTTAGACGTAAACATTCTTGCTTACGTGTCTTGATTTGCGTTGTGACCCATAATAAGCTGTTATTGTGTACAGTGTGGCTTTTGTTAGCAAAAAATGACAGCCGTCTGTTGATATCTGATATGTAGGACATGACATTTGTGGCTAATATATTGATGTTTACATTTGGCCTACAAGATAACATGATGGTCTTTTTCACAAAGTACATTAAACAGCTTAAAGTGCAACTAAAATGCAGTAAAACTCATTGAAAATACACGAAATAATCATCCAGCCCTGCGTTTAATGGTTTCACCTCTGGCTCAGATGTTCTGATTCTGGTCTTCCCTGTAGTTTAAGGTCCTGATGGAGCACCTGGACCCAGATGAAGAGGATGAAGAAGGTGAAGCATCAGCCAGCAGCCACGTGAGAAATAAAGCCATCAGCGCTCTGCTGGGAGGCTCCAGTCCCAAGAATAACGCTGCGGATTCGTACGACGACGACAGCGATGCCGATGAAAAGACCCCAGGGGTAAAACCTTCACATCGCTGAACTTCCTAGGGCTTAAAAATTCAGAAGCAATTGTGATTTTTCAGAATTTAAGAATAGATTTAGTATCATAAGAGAAGAAACATTGTCTTGCACCCCAGTGCCCAACAAATGTTACTTTTTTGTAAACAAATAAATCTGTCTCACTGAATTCATCTATTTGTTTATTTCTCCAGTCGTCACGGCGATCAAGGAAAGGCGGAGATTCCGCGGAAGCGTCGGGTCACATGAACGAAACCGTAGAAGCCATGGACGTCATCGCTATCTGCTGTCCCAAATACAAGGATCGGCCGCAGATAGCGCGAGTTATTCAGAAGACAAGCACAGGATACAGCGTTCGCTGGATGGCCGGCTCCTACTCCGGCACCTGGGCAGAAGCCAAGAAACGCGACGGACGAAAATTGGTGCCTTGGGTGGACACTATAAAAGAGTCTGACATTATTTACAAGAAAATTGCCTTGACAAGCGCACACAAACTGAGCAACAAGGTTGTGCAGACTTTACGCTCGCTGTACGCCGCCAGAGAAGGAACTTCCTGCTAATTAAATCTGTAAGAACTGTTACACCCGACAAACTCTCAGCACCCAGTTTTCAGGATTCAACGTTTTGTAAACTAAGTTGGAAAGAAAAAAGAAAACTACAGACACGTATTTTAAGGTTCGTGGAACTGGCGGAATCAAGGAAGGAAGATTTTAAAAGTGTGATCTGTATTGTAGATGTGAATCCTGTACATCTTTTAAGTTAATCGGAAAAGCTCCTTCGCTGTTGTGCAGCAACACGATTGTTTTGAATTTTTTTCGGCCCACTGTATCATAGTTTAACAAAAAACAGAACACAAAATGTTTATATCTCTGACAAAAAAAACATCTGTTTAAAGAAATAAACGAAGTGAATGTTGGAAATTAGTCTGTTGATGTTCTTAATAAAGTGACCTTGAACTTTAACCTAGCATCGAAACGTTTTGTTAGCTTAGTTCAGTTTCCAGGGAAATAAACTTTTAAACTTCTCCTCTGTTTATGTTTTATCTTTTGGTTTTCTTGTGCTGTAAATGGAGTTTCATGGAGATTATTTATTCAGTTAAAGCAGAGCATGCAGTATCTGTTACCTACATAGAAGGGAGGGTGTTTTGTAAATGTAGATTTTGATGTAACAGTTCAGAATTTCGGTCTCTCAATCCCAGGGTGGGAAACGGACCCCCATCCCCCCAAGCATGTGTGGAGGAGCAAATACTGCAATAAATTTTTTACTTCTCTTTGTTACTTGTCTTGTTTGCGTTTTTGACTCACATTGAACAGATTTATTTTTGTGCCAATGCGTGTGAATAACAAGGATATTCAGTTTAGCTCTTTAAAACAGCTGTAGTTTTGATAACAACCTTATAAAACCCACCTAAACCAGCTAATCTGTGTTTTAAGAATTACTTGTGTGTTTTGAGTGAATGTGGATAGATAGAGAGATAAATTAATATGGTGGAAGCATCTTTTAAAAACTTTATCATAAACGCAACCTGTAAAAATAATTGCGTAATCCTTTTCATGTCATTTTGACTGAAATAGGACATTGTTAAACCAATGGATTCATTTTACATACCTGTTCATGGTTCGTGAATTGGACATATGATGAACAAGTTCAGCCCTGTATTGTGGTACATTGTGTTCTTCGGTCTGTTGAACATCTTAACAATTTTGTTTTTGTGATGGGCAATAAATACAGTATGTTTTCATAAAAGACAAAAGGAGCTACTCGGTTAACTTCAGCTGGAATGAGTCACGCCTTAAGCAGCCGCACTAGATCATGACTGACTAAAAATGACACGTTGTTCAGTAAAACAACATGATAAAACATCAGTATAGTTTAATATCTCGAGTTTAATGTTCAGGTGGGTCGTGAAATGGTCCTACACATGTCAATAACAACAGGTTCCCTGCATGAATGTGTGTTTACTGAGTAAAGCCCTGTTTTCTACTGGAGGGTCAAAATAGGGTTTACAAGGATTGAAAAATGACTTTAATAACATGACAGAATGGTTAGTTTTACACAAACTTATAGGTTTGTTAGGGAAATCTATTGATCTCTGTGCATATGCCTGTTCACAATGAGATGACAGAAAATGAGACTTACATTAAAACTTACATTACACACATTAATATCTAGTTAGAATATCTAGATATAATAATTTCTATATCTTTCTAGCTATATAAAGATTTGTTACTGCTAATAAATTACAAAATATAGCCCTATGTAAAACAAAGCTATAATGTGAACTACTATAAATACACATTTATTAAATAAGTAACTGTTCAATGGCTTAAAAATGTTTCTTTAAAGGTGATTTTATTCCATTCTTCTATTAAAATCCTACAGAACATATTTGTGATGGGAGTCCTGAACATATAATGATCAAATATCCCACTATGTTTTTAAGGCTTTGAGAATTAAAGGTGAAATTTTTGCCTGAATGTCGCCTTCAGTCACCTATATTTTTTTATGGATAACCAAAGGAGAAACTGGGACATTTGACCTGTTATTAAAAGTTTGTTTACTTGCACGTTAACAGATGAACTTCTTAAAATACACAAGGAATGTGGACAAACGAGACATGAATGTCAATGACTCACCGGCGCTTTATATAAAGTTAAGTTGCGCCTATTAACAGCAGCAGAGATCCGCAGATGCGCTACTGAAGCGTCCCGATCCCTTCAGATTAAGAGGAAGGTAACAAAGGTGAATATGGACAAAAGCAAATATTCACAGTTTGTTATGGACGTTATAGAGGCAGAGAAGTTTCTTAACAACCTGCCCAAAGGTTTCAGCGTTGAGCATCGCGGCGGTCACAGACTCGTCAGGTGGGATCAAAATAACGCGTTTGTGTTTATGGACGAGTTTAAGTCGAGCAAAGGAAAAGTGATCTTCCAAAACTCCCCAGGAAGGTAAATGCATCGCAATGCTTTGATATGCAGTAATAAACAGCATGCGTTTTAATGCATCGCGTGGTGTGTTTGTAGGAAAATCACAGTGCGGGATTTGACAGAATACACCAACTTAAGAAACCAACTGACCTCAAAGAAAATATACGTGCTTGTGTCTGCATGCACTCCAACATCTACAAAAGGACAAGAAAAGAAACACAGAAATGAT